>PVIA01008216.1:0-74409 GCA_004024845.1 Tonatia bakeri
TCTCTGCCTGTGGCCTTGACCTTGGTGGCTTGGCTTCCCCCACTTCAATCCCATCCTTCTGCCTGACTCCCCTGTGGCCCTGTCCCCTCTTCTCACTTGTTCCTGGGGTCTCCACTTTCCTCTCCCACTCCTCTGCTACCTCCTTCCCCTGCTGCCCCCACCCTGCCCTCTCTCCCTCCACGGATCCTTTCTCCATCTGCCTCTCCTCCCTCCCATCTGTCTCTCCTTGTTCTTCCATCTGTCTGTCCTCTGTCCGTCCTCCCCTCCCTCCTCCCTCTATCCTACTTCCTTTCTCCTATTCCTTTGCTTTCTCGCCTCTTCTGTCTTGTCCTGCCTTCAATCCCCCCGCTCTGTTCTGCCCCTCTTGCCTTGGTCTACCTCTTCTTTTGGGCTCCCTCCTTGCCTGCTCCCCACCCTCGTCCATCTCTTCAATTCCCTCCTGCTGTGCTGGTCCCTTCCCTTGCTCTCTCTCTGCCACCTCCTTTTTTCTCTCTGTCTTTCATTCTGTCCACATGCCCTTCCTACTTTGACTCTTTTTGCCAATGTGTCTTTTGACATCCATGTCACTTCCCTTTGGCCAACCTCCCATTCCTTGCCTTTCCATATACTGTGTCCTGCTCTGGTACCTCTGTCTGTCCTTTCCTGCCACCTGCTGGTCCCCTTCCGCCCAACCTGCCTGCGCCCAGGGGAAGCACTGCATCCTTGATGTCTCAGCCAATGCCGTGCGGCGGCTGCAGGCGGCCCACCTGCACCCTATCGCCATCTTCATCCGCCCCCGCTCCCTGGAGAATGTGCTGTGAGTATGGTCGGTGGAGGCGGGGCTCCCCTGCACTCCCCCATACCTGTGGCCCTGGGCCTCAGAAGGCCTCTGTGTTGAACTCCTCTCCTTGCAACCCTGGGCAGTGGCTCTAGCAGCCCTTGAGGGGTATCTGTACAGAGAGCTGGAACCTAGAGGATGCAGGAAATCTCAGGCCTCTCCCCTCTTCTTCTTCCTTGGGTTAGGCAGAACTACAACTCCCAGCAGACCCTGGGGCACACACAAGCTGGGGTGAGCCAGGGCCTCTAGGGCTGTTGGGAGTTAGAATCTGCATCCCTTCACTGGGGCTGAAGGCTGGGAGGATGAGGCTCTGGTGAGGTCCCTGGAGTGACCATACCTGTCTGGGTGGGTTGTGGGTAGTGGGGGTGGGGGGCTGTCATCTGTGGCCCCAGAGGGTATTGGGAATTATTTATTGTTTTGCTTTGTGCTCCAAATAAGAAAATACTATTTGCAATTTAACATTCCTGGATGGAGGAGGTAAAAGGCAAGATGGGACCCCTCCCTCAGGTCTGTGTCTCTCTCCGTCTCCACAGAGAGATTAATAAGCGGATCACAGAGGAGCAAGCCCGCAAAGCCTTCGACAGAGCCACCAAACTGGAGCAGGAATTCACCGAGTGCTTCTCAGGTGAGGCTGCTGCCCGCCCATTACCAGCACGTGATACGTCCGCCTTTGCTCAGAATTGAAAAAGGAAAATAAGGTAGCAGAAGAGTGGGAGAGGGGAGTGGAGACCACTGGGTGGGTGGTTTACAAAGAGGTGCCCCCTGTGGGGGTGCAGACCCATGGCTCATGGCTTAGAGAATTAGAGAAAGGTGCCCCTTTGGGCTCTTGCCACGCCCCTGGCCAGGCATCTGGCATCACTCCCTGTTCCATCCCACCCCCAGCCATCGTGGAGGGCGACAGCTTTGAGGAGATCTACCACAAGGTGAAGCGCGTCATCGAGGACCTCTCAGGCCCCTATATCTGGGTCCCAGCCCGAGAGAGACTCTGATGTCTGCCCTGGCTCGGCCTGGATTCGCCCCGCCTCCATCGCCTGGGCCCATGATCTGGACTGAATTGCCCAAGCAAGCCCTTCACACTCCGCAACCTCCCTCCCACCCCTTCTTATTTATTTCCTTTCTAACTGGATCCAGCCCATTGGAGGGGGGACACTCCTCTGCATGTATCCCCACACCCCAGAACTGGGCGCCTGAACCCCAGGAACCTGGGGTCTGGGGGGAGCCGGGCTCCTGGTTTCTGGCCCTCGCTCCTTAGGACCCCTTGGCCCTGCCCGCCCCCAACGCACACATGAACCCACCGGGGGCCACCACTTCCTGTCTGCTCCCACACACACATTCCAGAAGCCAGGCCCCCCTCAAGGAGCACCTGCTGCAGGGATGCAGGGCCACAGGCCTCTGCCCTCTCCCGAGGCAGGGCCTGGGGCACCCCTGCCCACACCGTGACTCCCATGTCCCTTGATTTCTCATTTATTTTTTCCATTTTTTTCTTCTCAAAGGTGGTTTTTTGGGGGGATAAGTGGGGGACTCCACTGTGGGCTCCCTGCCTTCCACATGCCCCCCGCCTTTTTTCTTTGCTGGTTTGCATGAGTGGAAGGTCTAATTTTGGCTTTTTTTTTCCCCTGGGATTTTTTTTTGGGGGGGGAAGGGGAGGGATGGGTCTAGGGAGTGGGAATGTGGGAGGGAGGGTGGGGGGCAGGGGTTAGGGGTTGGGTGTCCAGGGGAAGACTGGAAATGCTGCCGCCTTCTGCAATTTATTTATTTTTTTTTCTTTTGAGAGAGTGAAAGGAAGAGACAGATACTTGAAACCTGGTGTGTGGCCTGATTATTTGGGACCTGGGTGAGGTGGGAGACAGGGTGCGAGCACAGTGACGAGTCTGGAAAAGTCAGATCCTTCGCTACACCCCACTCCCCCCAGAGGACAGAGGGGCCTGAAGGGGCCTTGGAGGAAACCTGGAAATCGAGGGTGCAGAGCCAGTAGTGAGGCGTGGCCCTGGAGGGGCTGGAGCTCTGTCCAGGGTCGCCAGAAAGAGGACAGACTTGGCACAGGTTCCTGAAAGCGTGGCTCAGCCCTGGTCACACCCCCGGGCTGTCTCGGTCCTGTCAGGCAGGTCCTGTCAGGCAGCGTGACGTTCTGGTAAGGAAAACGTACAGGAAACGGTCTTTGTTCGTGTTCACAGCGTTGCGAACAGAGCTGGGCCCTGGTGGTGATCTTCACGGAGGTGTGGTGATAAGAAATGCTATGTAAATATTTATTCATTGGGTTTCTTTATGCCTCATCTCTATAGGAAAGATTTGAAGCAGTTTTACAAATAATAAGGGGAGGGAAATGGGACTTAATACCAAAGATACAAATAGGAGAGGCAGTTGCTATAGCTATGAGGGTAAAGAGCTTCCTGATAGACCAGGAAAAAAAAGAAAATGGCTCCTTACCTATTATTATATTTCACATACACGCACTCATATACTATTATTATTGGATATGAAGACAAAGTTTTAGTCCTTTTAGGGGGTCAGATTTTCCTGGCCCTAAGTCCAAATGGAAGCTCCTCAGACACGGCTAGGCTGTTCAGGGTGGTGCTTCTCAGCTTTCCGTCTGCCACTGTTCATCTGGATGGGCTCTCACCCTGGAGGCCTCTGCTGCTGTGGAAAGGAGCCATAGATGGCACCAGCTGTGAAACTGCCCTTTTCTCCTGACTCAGGGGCCGCAGCGGGGAAGGCTGAGGTGGAGGCACTAGAAGTCGCAGTGGTCAAGTCCCGAGCAGTACAGAAGGGTGCTTTTTATAGCCACCCCCGATAGAAGCTGGGGGTTGGATGTGAGAGACCAGTTCCCCTGGAGCAGTGATCGGGGGATGGCATGGCTGCCCCAGCCTACAGTGTCCCGAGGACAGGCAGGGTGCTCCGGAGGTGTGTCACTTGGGCCAGTGGTCCTCCCTCTGGGCTGCCCTGCACAGTTTTCTGTGCAGTAGTCCATGCAATGGAATCCGAGCCTGGGATGTGGCCCAGGGGTCTGCACTTCAGGAGACCTCCCAGGTGATTTCTCATGTCTTACTGGGTGGAGAAGCTCTATTTCCCAGGATGTTTTTCAATCTCATAGGAACAGACTCGAGGCTGTGTTGATGTTCTCTCCCATTATTAGCTGACGGAGAAATCCGAACTGAGGAAGGCGTGTGCAGGTTGTGCCTGGCTCTAAAGGGCCACAGAGAGCTCACTGGGAAAGGGTGAGATTACTTAGTCTTGCATGCATTGTTTTTTAGATCACAAAAGTAATGCATGTACCTTACAAAAACTCAAATATAGAAATACATATGACTAAAAAACCCCAAAAAGTCCCACCCTGGCCAGGTGGCTCAAGTGGTTGAAGCTTCGCCCTGTAGGTTGCAGGTCTGGTCCCCAGCCAGGGCACGTACCTAGGGTGCAGGCTTGATTCCTTGTCGGGGTGCACGAGGGAGGCAACCGATCGATGGATTAGTGTTTCTGTCTCTCCCCCTTACTCTTTCTCTAAAATCAATGAACATATATATAAAAAAGTTCCGCCCTGGCTGGTGTAGCTCAATGGATTGAGCGCGGGCTGCGAACCAGGTATCGCAGGTTCGATTCCCAGTCAGGGCACATGCCTAGGTTGCAGGCCATGTCCCCCAGCAACCACACATTGATGTTTCTCTTTCTCTCTCTCCCTCTCTCCCTTCCCTGTCTAAAAAAATAAATAAAATCTTTAAAAAAATAAAAAATAAAAAAGTTCCCTCTCCCTATCATTCCACATAGTCCTCAGAGAGAACGTAGTCGTCCAAATAGATAAAGCTTGTCCCTGGCCATTTAAGGTGACCATGGGTATGAATGGATAGGCACCCTGGTTCCCAAACAGATGGGCTCAAATTCTGTCTCTGCCACCCCCATCTATCTGCTTCAGCAAATACTTATTTGGATGTTCCTTGGTGCTAGGTAGTGTTTAAAATGCTGGGAATGTAACATCCCTGCCCTCAGGGAACTTAGGTCCATGGAGAGGGGAGGCAACAGACAGGGAGTAAAGAGATGCAGATAATGTGAGATAATCATGGTGCCTTTAAGCAAAGAAAGTGACCGCTGGGTGTGTGTGCTTGCTAGCTTAGACAGGGTGGTCACGGGGGCTTCCTCTTAGAGGAACATTTGAGTTGAGACGTGAATGATAAGGAACCCCGGGGTGTGGGTGTGTGAGAGGTGGAGAGAGACAGCGAGATAGGAAGGAGTTTGGATTGTTGGTGGACAGGAGCAGGAGGAGGACAGGGCAGGGTGGAGGAGGGAGATAAATAGTAATAGGATCACAGAAGTAAGCAAGGCCTGACTGAGGGCTTTATATGAATTTTTAAAATAGTGCCATAAAAAGGCCTGTTGGAGGCAATAGGAAGGGGGCAAGCAACCGGGTTCCCCCAACCACGCTGGTGGAGAAGGTATGGTAGGGGGCAGTAGAGAGCCAGTCCTGAGGTGGTGGGGAGGTTAGCACGAGAGATGTAGTGTCACTGTATGTAACCAGGCAAAGAGCTTAACTACCCCGAGCCTCATTTTCCCTAGCTGTAAAATGGGAATATTACCTAACCATCCACCTCCTGGGATGCCTGTGAGGAATAAGGGGAATAATCCATGTAAAGCCTTTGGTACCCTTCCTGGCACACTTAGAAAATGGTAATGATTTTTTGCCATTGACTTACTGGTCTAGTCTCAATCACTAGGTGAACTTGAAAGTTAAATAATACCTAGAAACATTTGAAGTTTTAAATTTTTCTAAAAATTTAACCCTCTGAATGAAGGTAGGAAAGATGAGCAGAGAGGGTCCTGGGTCACAGGATCCCGGCTGTGCCAGTACTGAGAAGTAGGGGTGTGTGCGGGATAGGGACAGAGGGCTGGGGAGGCCAGGAGGAAGGAGGCTACTGGTGGTCAGGCACCACGGGCAGCAGGGAGTGGATACTGAAACCTGGAGTAGGTTTGGGTTCCTGTTTTCAACTTGTTTACCGGGGTCATCTCCTCCTGCCAGCCCTGGGAGCCCCCTCATCCCTTGCTGCTAGACCTGGCACTGAGCCCTTCAGCCCCAGTGTACCTCCTACAGCATCTCCTGCTTCACTGCCACCCAAGCCCTGCTCAGCCTCTCCTAGATTTGGGGAACCATAGGTCACCCTCTTTGGAAAGGAATCGCTGAGTCCCTCTTCTCCACTCTGTCTACTTCCTACTTATTCATTTATCTTTCCTTGAGGTGTGCTGGGTGCCAAGGAGAATGAGGGTCTGGGGCAAGAGCGAGGCAGGGCCCAATCCAAACACAAGGTTGAAAGTACTCTGGGGACCCTGGCTCGTGTGGCTTAATGGATTGAGTGTCAGCCTGCAAACCAAAAGGTCACTGGTTGATT
Source organism: Tonatia bakeri (assembly GCA_004024845.1). Lineage (NCBI taxonomy): Eukaryota > Metazoa > Chordata > Mammalia > Chiroptera > Phyllostomidae > Tonatia > Tonatia bakeri. Next base: position 6,187 of record PVIA01008216.1, read on the forward strand.
CCCAGTCAAGGCACATGCCTAGGTTGTGAGCCAGGTTCCCAGTAGGGGGCTCGTGGGAGGCAACCACACATTGATGTTTTTCTCCCTCTCTTTCTTCTTCCCTTCCCCTCTCTCTAAAAATAAATAAATAAAATCTTTTAAAAAGAGACAGTGGTCTGGGGGTGGGCAAGGGCAGAGAGCGCTCAGAACCCAGGGATCCTTGTAATTCAGCACCCCAGGGCCCCACTTCTGTTCCAGGGACGTTGCTAACCACCCTCCGAGATGTGGGGAGAGATATCCTCTGCTCTCCTGACCGAACCTTCTCCCACATTCAGAGGCTGTGGAGATCTAACACAACTCTTGGCTATGCTGCTAGTGATGATAATAAAAATGGAAATAGGACGTGCTCAGCACTTAGTAAGGGTCAGGCACTGTATTAAGTGTTTTTCACTCATTTTCTCACTTAACCTTGACAATAACTCTCTGAGGTGAGCGTTAAGCCCACTTTCCAGATGTGGGGAAGGTAAACTCAGATCTGATAGTGGCCTTCAGGCTTTTTCTGCTGTCATCCTATCCTTTCACCCCTCCCCATCCTCCCTGGGACCTCCAGCGTCTTTCCTTCTCAGCATCTGCATGCTCTTACTCTGCCAGCCCCTTCAGTGCTCACCAACTGCCCAGGTTTCCCCCCACCTAAAGAGCGCCTCTCTCTTCCCGACTCACCCTGATAAGAGGCCCATCTCTCCCTCCTTGGCAGTCTTGAACCTAGCACTGGGGCCCCCTGAAGGTCTCTTCCTCTTCCAGTGTATGACTGGATCTTTCTTCTGCTTGTCCTACTGGCAGGACTCTGTCCTGAGCTGCTTTCTCCCACTGTGCCCTCTCACTTGGTGGAGGTCATCACAGGCACTTTGCCACTCCTGGGCCACACCCAAGATTCTGGCTTCCGTGTCTCCAGCCCAGAAATCTCCATGGATTCCAGAGCCACTTCCATCAGTCTTCTGGCCCCTGATCAGGTGCACCGAGGTCTTCCCCCTACCCCATCCCCTCCTCTCTATTACTGCATGTCTAGCAGCCACCAGGTCCACTCCATTCCTCTGCTAAGTTTTGCCCAAGTGGCCTTCCCTTCTGGCCTCGAGCCTTGCGGTTTCTCAGAGACCAACCCAGCAGCCTCCTGACTGAGCTCCCTGCCTCTCAGCGGCCCACCTCTGACCCAGCACTCATCCCAAGGCCCAGCCATTGTTCAGCTTGCAGACCGGACCCCACCACTATACTGTCTGCAGCTCTTCATAAGCTTGTAGTCTGTCGTCACTCTTTAACTTTGTGTTAAAGGGCCCATCAGTAAAGTGTTTTTGGGTGTGTGTCCCCCATTTTATACTCACCCACCTAATAGTTCTATACCTGTTGTGGTAGCCAGCCTTTGAGATGGTTTCTGATTATTCTCACCCCTGGCATTTACACTCCTGTGCCGTTACCTTCCACATGGCTGACTGTGTAGCCACCAGGATATTGTGGGGATCAGGGAGCGTTACTTCTGAGGCTAGGTCACAAAAGAAATTGCAGCTTCTGTCTTGTGCTTTGAATCACTCGGGGGGAAGCCAGCTGCCATGTTGTGAAGATACTCAAGCAGCCCTGCGGAGAGCCCTATGAGGTGAGGAGCTGAGGAGCTGAGGCCTCCTGTCAACAGCCAGCACTAACTGGCCAGCTGTGTGAGTATCGCCTTGGAAGATGGTCCTCCAGCCTGCAGGTCTTTCAATGACATCCTGACTGCAGCCTCACGAGAAACTCTGAGTCATAATCCACCAGCTAAGCTGCACCCAGATTGCTGACCCTCAGAAACTGAGTGAGATGATAAACAGCTCTTGTTTTAAGTTGCTAAGTTTTGGAGTGATCATTTTACAGGAATATATTACTGATACACATGGACCACTGGACACATCTGCTATGTACTTTATATAATAAAATATATTCCCAAGTAGAAATATAAAGAAAAGGGGTCAAAATATATAAATGAGGTTCTAATGTTTTCTTGCCACACTGTACATGCACCCTAGGGTGCATGTACCCTACTTTGGGGACCTCTATGCTTTTGAATGACGTTCAAAACGTCTTACTCTGAGATTCAGGGCCCATCATAGGGTGGCTCAAGCTACCTCTCTGGCCATTTCTCTTCTGCTGCTGTTTCCACTCCCCAGAGTCACTTGTTTATTCCCCCTGATAGAATCCTGCTCTGCCAACATTGCAGACCTCCTCTAGGGAGCTGTTCTCAGTTTCCCTGGAGGTGGGGTTGGCAGGTCTGGAGCCCAGCCTCTCTGTGTGAATTGCTCACTGCACGTACTCCGCATCCTACGGGGGATGCACTCAGAGGGGACAGCGTTGCTTTGTATGAAGTGTGGTAGGAAGAATTCTAAAAGTAGCCCCCTGGCTCTGGCTGGGTAGCTTAGTTGGTTAGGACGCCGTCCCAATATACCAAGGTTGTGAGTTTGATCCTCTGGTCAGGGTATAATCAACCAATGAATGCATAAATAAGTGAAACAACAAATTGAAGTTTCTCTCTCTCTAAAATTGATCAATAAAATAAAATAAAATAAAAAAACCTGGCCCCCGGTATTCTGCACTGTTATCCTGGAGCAGGTGAATATGATGAGCTATCACTCACAGTTACGTTATGTGTAGTTAATCTTATGTATGAATGTGTATACAACAGGTCCTTGAATAATGTTTCATTCAATGTCATTTTGTTATAACATTGATGAGATGCAGTAGGAGTTTAACTCTTGTTTATATCAATTAGCCTATGGTAAAATTGGTTTCATTATACATCATTTCACTTAAAGTCACAGACCTATTGATGATGTTAAGTGAGGATTTAACTGTGTATATATATGTTGTATGCACAGTTGGCCTTAAGACAGGAAGATTATTCGGGTTGATCTAATCTCATCATAGGAGCCCCTTTAGAAGTACAGAGGAAATCAGAGAGATCTGAAGCATGAGAAAGATTCTGGTCACTGTGGCTAACTTTGAAGATGCAGGAGCCACGTGATAAGGAATGCAGAGGCCTCTGGAAGCAGAGGATGTTTCCTGGTTGACAGCTAGGAAGAAAACGAGGACCTCAATCCTATAGTTGCAAGAAATGAATCCTGTCAACAATGTGAATGGGTTTAGAAGCAGATTCTTCTTCTCCTTTGCCTCCAGAATTGAATACAACTCTGCCAGCACCTTGACTTTGGCTCTGTGAGACCATGAGCAGAAATTCCAGTTGGACTTCTGCCCTACAGAACCATGAGCTAATGAGTAGATGTTGTTTTAAGACACTAAGTTTTTGGTAAGTTGTAATTTAGCCAGACAAAAAGCATACAAAAGGCTTTGTCCCTAAAGACCTTGCATAATTCAAGGTATAAACTCTTTTTTTATAACAATTTTTAGTTTTTAAAAGATATTTAAAAAAATTTATTTCATTTTTAGACAGGGGAAGGGAGGGAGGAAGAGAGGGAAAGAAACATCAATGTGTGGTTGCCTCTCATGTGCTCCCCACGGGGAACCTGGTCCATGACCCAGGCATGTGCCCTGACTGGGAATCAAACCAGCAACACTTTAGTTCGAAGGTTGGTGCTCAATCCACTTGAGTTGCACCAGCCAGGGCAATCTCTAGTATTTTAAAGAGGGCTTCCTTGTAAATTAGCAACTGGATGTTTCATGTTGTTTGTCTGGCTTTCATCACAGTACTTTATTACCTTTGACTCCTATTCTAAAGTTATTGGTGTTGGGGGCGTTTTCAGTGCTGGTCCAAAAACTGCTCCCTAATTAATAGGTTTAGGGAAAGTGGCCCTAGGCACTGCTGTCTACATACATGTACAGCTTTCTGCATTTTCACAAACTGAACACACCTGTGCAACTAGAGTCTAGGACAAGAAGCTGAACATTTCCATAACCCCAGAATCTCCCTGCGCTCCCTTCAGTCACTACACCTGTAGGGCAACCACTATTCTGCCCTGAACAACAGCGTAGGGTTTATTTGCCTGAATAAACCAGATTATATGTCATAATACCAGAGAATGCTAAAGTAACATCCCAACAGTCACCAAAATTGCTGCCTTTTCAAGACACAACAAACAAGTATGTAGCCAAGTCTTTCACACTTGATGCAAGGGAATGTCTCCTAATGTAAAACTCTCATAACTGAAGTCTAGTATTTTCATGAAATAATTGTAATAGGATTTGCATGATTTCATATTTAGAGCCTAAATCGAGACTGATGAATGTCTATAATATTGCCCAATTTCTAATTTTGCACGTTATTTATTTTTTGACACAAAATTTTAATTTCCATATCAAAGAGCTATTACAAGAAATTTTTTATAAAAAGACAAAAATCCAATAGGAAACTTGGATAAAAGTCATGAATACACAAACCACAGAACAAAATGTAAATATCTATACCACACATTTAAAAATATACTTAACCTCCTCAACAATAAAAATTCAACTCTACCCAACAGTGAAATGTCAATACTATCCTACACATTGGAAAAAAATAAACTGAGGAACAATGCCTTCTAAATAAGGTTCTTTCATCAACATTGGCAGAGTGGTAATCCAGCAGTCTTTGTTCACAATGGCTTAGCAATCTCCATTGAACATTTGAAGGTTGCATATTCCTTAACACAATGTTCTACATCTAGGATTGTATCCCACATAAATGTTTGCCTGTGTGCACAAAGTTGACTGAAAAATTATTTACTGCAACAAAATTTCTAAGAGTAAAAAGAGGAAATTAGCCTAAATATGTCTCAAAGTAGACTATTTTTTTCATTTTTTAATTTATTTTTTATCGTTGTTCAAGTAGTTATCTGTCTCCCCCAACACCTCCCCACCGCCCCAGCTCTCCCCATTACCCCAGTCCTTCCCACCTCCTTCCCCTGTTTCCACCCTCCCTTGTTATTGTCCATATGTCCTTTATATTTGCTCCTATAAACCTTTCCCCCCATTATCCCCTCCCCTCTCCCCTCTGATCACTGTCAGCCTGTTCTCAATTTCAACGTCTCTGGTTATATTTTGCTTGCTTGTTCATTTTGTTGATTAGGTTCCAGTTAAAGATGAGATCATATGGTATTTGTCTTTCACTGCCTGGCTCATTTCACTTAGGATAATGCTCTCCAGTTCCATCCATGCTATCTCGAAGGGTAGGAGCTCCTTCTTTTTTTCTGTTGCATAGAATTCCATTGTGTAATGTACCATAGTTTTTTGATCCATTCATTTACTGATGGACACTTACGTTGCTTCCAGCACTCAGCTATTGTAAATTGTGCTGCTATGAACATTGGGATGCATAGGGTCTTTGGATTGATGTTTCAGGGTTCTTAGGATATAATACTAGCGGTGGAACTGCTGGGTTGAAAGGCAGTTTTATTTTTAGTTTTCTGAGGAAATTCCATACTGTTTTCCACAGTGGCTGCACCAATCTGCAATCCTACCAACAGTAACTTGGCACACTTTAAATTCACACACTCTTCTGCCCTGGCTGGTGTGGCTCAGTGGATTGAGTGCCGGCTTATGAACCTAAAGGTTGCTGGTTCAATTCCCAGCCAGGGCACATGCCTATATTTCAGGCTGGGTCCCCATTTGGGCGCTTGTGAGAGGCAACCAATCGATGTATTTCTCACATGATAATATTTCTCTCCCTGTCTTTCTCTTTCCCTTCCCCTCTCTCTCTCTCTAAAAGGTAAATAAATAAATTCTTAAAAAAATGAATTCAGAGACTTCAGGCCAAGATGGAGGTGTAGGTAGACACACTGTGCCTCCTCACACAATCAAAAGAAGGACAACGACAATTAAAAACAAAAAGCAACCAGAACTGACAGAAAATCAAACTGTATGGAAGTCCAACAACCAAGGAGTTAAAGAAGATATATTCATCCAGACCAGTAGGAGGGGTGGAGACGGGCAGCCGGGCAGAGAGGACTTGGGGCAGGGCAGTGGCTGGAAAGGTGGCGGATGGTGGACCCAGTGGCAGATTGTGGAGCGGGGCACACAAGGCTGCAGCGGGTGGACCCAGTGAAGCAGTGGATTGCTAACTGGGCAGTCCCACATTTGTGTGCCAATAAACAGGGAGGAACAACCAGGGAGCATGACAGACTGCAAAACCCAGGGTCCCAGTATGGGGAAATAAAGCCTCAAACCACTGATTGAAAACACGTGTGGGGATTGAGGCAGCAGGAGAAATTCCCAGCCTCACAGGAGAGCTCGTTGGAGAGACCCATCGGGTCCTAGAATGTACACAAGCTCATCCACCCAGGAATCAGCACCAGAAGGGCCCAGGGCCCAATTTGCTTGTGAGAAACAGGGGAAGTGATTGAAATCTGGCAGAGAGTGGAGCAAGCGCCATTGTTCCCTCTTGGACCCCTCCCCCACATATAGCATCACAACGCAGCAACGTGGGTTGTCCCACCTGGGTGAACACCTGAGGCTCCGACCCTCATATGTAACAGGCACATCAAGAAAAAAAAATGGCCCAAACAAAAGAACAGATCAAACCTCCAGAAAAAAAATACAAGTAAGCAATGAAGAGATAGCCAACCTATCAGATGCACAGTTCAAAACGCTGGTAATCAGGATGCTCACAGAATTGGTTGAATTTGGTCCCAAATTAGATGAAAAAATGAAGGCTACGCTAAGTGAAATAAAGGAAAATGTACAGGAAACCAATAGTGATGGGAAAGAAACTGGGATGCAAATCAACAGTGTGGATCAGAAGGAAGAAAGAAACATCCAAACAGAAAAGAATGAAGAAATAAGAATTCAAAAAAATGAGGAGAGGTTTAGGAACCTGCAGAACATCTTTTAAATGTTCCAACATCTGAATTATAGGGGTGCCAGAAGGGGAAGAGGAAGAGCAACAAGTGGAAAAGCTATTTGAACAAATAATAAAGGAGAACTCCCCCAATCTGGCAAAGGAAATAGAATTCCAGGAAGTCCAGGAAGTTCAAAGAGTCCCAAAGAGGTTGGACCCAAGGAGGAACACACCAAGGCACATCATAATTACATTAGCCAAGGTAAAAATGAAGGAGAGAATCCTAGAAGTAGCAAGAGATAAAGGGTACAGTCACCTACACAGGAGTTCCCATCAGACTGTCAGTTGATTTCTCAGAAGAGAACTTACAGGCAAGAAGGGGCTGGAAAGAAGTATTCTAAGTCATGAAAGGCAAGCAGCTACATCCAAGATTACTCTATCCAGCAAAGCTTTCATTTAGAATGGAAGGGTAGATGAAGTGCTTCCCAGATGAGGTCAAGTTAAAGGAGTTCATCATCACCAAGCCCTTATTATATGAAATGTTAAAGGGACTTGTCTAAGAAAAAGAAGATAAAAAAACATGTACAGTAAAATGACAGCAAACTCACAATTATTAACAACCATGCCTAAAACAAAGAAATAAACTAAGCAAACAACTAGAACAGGAACAGAATCACAGAAATGGAGATCACATGGGGGGTTAGCAACAGGGTAGTGGGAAGAGGAGAGAGGGGGAAAAGGTACAGAGAATAAGTAGCATAGATGGTAAGTAGAAAACATACAGGGGGAGGGCAAGAATAGTATGGGAAATGTAGAAGCTAAAGAATTTATGACACATGGACATGAACTAAAGGGGGAAATGTGGGAGGGAGAGGGTATGCAGGATGGAGGGGAGTGAAGGGGGGAAAATGGGACAACTGTAATAGCATAATCAATAAAATATATTAAAAAATAAATTCACATACTTCTCTCTGAACACAAACCTATTTGAACCCACCCCCACCAACACGGGGCTATGAGGGACCACGTTTTAGTACCTCTGGGACCTCAGGGCTCAGTCATCGTGACTGTGGTGGCCGCACAAAGTCCTGCAGTTGGGCTGCGCCTCTGCTGCTTCCTTGCAGTATGAACCTGGGTAAGCTCTTACTTTTCTGGGTCTGAGTTTCCTCATCTGCGGAAGTGCTCTGGGGATAATGGGAAGAGTTAACAACTAAAAAGCCCAGGCGCATAGTAGTCATCGGTGGAGGTTTGTCAGCACCAGCCTCTGGTGAAGTGGGGAAAGCCTGCCCTGCTGCCTCTCCCCGCACTTGTCTGCCACGCTGCTGGGGAACTCGCCTCCCTGGGAGACTGAAGCCAGTCAGTCTGAACTGGGGAGTCTGGGGGTCGAGCCCCTGAGGAAGCTGGGGCCTAGGCTCAGGGTGCCAGGGTCACAGGCCTAGGTTGGGCAAGAGTGGAGGATAACGGATCCCTCTGATCTTGGCAGGGGGTATTTGGAGACACCAACAATTCTGGGAATTTAGTCAGGGAGTGACAGAGGGAGGGGCAGAGGGGAAACATTGAACGGCACCCCAGGTCTCTGGGCTCCCCTCCCAAACCATGCAATGAGTAGTGAGGTGACCAGTGTGCGGAGGTGAGAGGGGATACACCCAGAGACTCCCCCTCCCAGAGAGGAAAGCAGAGGCAACCCATCCCCCCACGGCTTCCACCCCCACACATCTGAGTTCCAAATCCATTCCCACCTCTGTTTAAGTCCAAAGTCTCTGGCATTGGAGATGCCAGGTTCGGCACACTAGAAACACACAGACAAACGGACACACGCTAGCACAGCGCTCAGGGCCCTTGTATGGACCCTGCCCCTCCCTCCCCCGTTGTCCAGGGCTGTCTGCACACCCACTGCTCCAGGCTTCAGCTTCCTACTTAGCCTGGGATCTACACAGCATTGAAGGATCCAGGAGTCACCCTTGCCACCACCAGCAAGTAAAAGGGGAAGAAAAGCAGGGGGACTGACGGGGGGTGGATTGGGGGAGCCAAGGAGGGAACCAGCTGTCAGGAGGGGACGGTCTGGGTGGAAAAACCTCAGGATGAATTGGGGTGACAGATCTGGGAGGCAACAAGGGAAAGAAGAAAGATCTTCATGTAGCCACCGATCACTTAGAAAGGGACAGGACCTCACACGCCAACTCTGTTCAGACCCAATCTGAACCCTAATGCCAGTCTTGACCTAGTCCAGGTCCAGCCAGCCCTAACATGACGAAGGAGTATCAAGATTTTCAGCATCTGGACAATGAGGAGAATGACCATCATTGCAGACAAGGTGAAGGGACACCTCCTCCTGTTTCTGAAAGGCGAGCATTAGGTGGCTCTGGCTTTCTTACCTCAGCTCCTGCTTCTTTCTGTGACCTGTGACCCTGTCTCTGGGTCTGCCCCTGTCACAAGAATGTAGTTGCCCCTCTTTGGGGAGGTGTAGGGTGTGGGGCTGGAGTCCCTTTCTTGGTGATGGGGACCCAAGGCTTCTGCATGCTGCCCAACCCCTGCCATGTCACCCACTTCTCAGGATCTTGGGGAGGGGGTGGGCCCACAGGCTTGGGGCTGTCTTTTCCTTTTTCAGTACTGGTGAGCCTTCAGCGTGTGTGTGTGTATTCACACGCTCACACACGCATGCATGTCTGGGGTTTCTGGGATCATTTTGGTCGAGGGGTGAGTAAGATTTCTGTGAAGGGGCCTCGGGATTTCTGATCAGAGGGAGGGTGAGGCCCTCCTACATGAAAAACTAAGCCCTAGTTTTTCTCATGTAAGCAGGGATGTTGTTTGGGCCGAGTGAGGATCCAGTTCCTGGGGGCAGGAGTGCGCAGTGCCTTTTGATGGGGCAAGGCGACGCAGGGGAGGAGAGAACGGAAAGGAGGCTCCTCACATTCCAGCTCACTGGGATAGGACTCCCTGGGTGGAAGCAACTTGAGGGACCTGAGGTCTTCCTGCACCCAGCCAAACGGCAGCGAGATTCACGGAGAGAAAAAGACACTGACTTCTCTTGCCCCACCTTCAGGGAGGAGCAGTGATTCCCCAGCTGGTGTCCCACTCCACCCGACTCCCCAGCTCACGAACTCCATCCTTCATGTTCTGTCCGATGAGGTTCATCTGCTGCCCTTACACAGCTGGGCCACTAGGTGTCAGTAAAGACCCGGGGCCTGGCTAGGGCTAAGGCGGGGTCAAAGTTTTGCTTTCCTCTGTAACCCTCTCCCCTTCCCCACTTCTAGTTGCTTCTGGCCCCTCAGAGTCTCTCACTGCTCACATTTCTTAGTCTTTGTGATTCCTTCTAGTCTGCTGGAGAAGCCTTAGCCTGCTCTCCTCCTAGGACTCAGAGCTGCGCAAACTGTCATGTCCTTGAGACCCCGATGCCCTCTCCTTTTGCAGGGCCGCCTCCTCCCCAACCACTATTTCAGCGGCTCTGCTCTGGACCCTGCCTCCTCCTGCTCTCCCTGGGCCTCAGTCTCCTACTGCTGGTGGTTGTCTGTGTGATCGGATCCCAGAGTGGGTGCCCGGGGGGTGGGCAGGGAAGGGAGCAACGTGGGGGGTTGGTGGGAGCAGCGGTGGTGGTGGGGTGCTGGAAGCTGTGATAGTGGACCCAGCACCCTCTCCTGCTCAGACTCCAAGCTGCAGGAAGAGCTGCGGGCCCTGAGAGAGACTGTCAGCAACCTCACCGTGAGCACAGAGGCGGAGTTCAAGGACCTGCGCACCCATGGTGAGGGGGCCTGGGGCTGAGGCTGGAGGCAGCTGTGGGATGCTAGGGATGTTGGGACACTGAGCAGTTTCTCCCGCAGGAGGAGGGGTGGGCAGAAAGATGAAGGCCCTGGAGTCCCAAATGGAGAAACAGCAGGAGGACCTGAGTCAAGGTCAGAGAGGGAGCACAAGTGCCAGCGCCTGTGTGTGGAATACAGGTGTCTCCCAGGCCAAACCAAGGGGTCTGGGCTGCAGTTTTTTCCCCCTACAATTCTCAAATGTTTTACTGACAGCAATTTTTATTTCTCGCCTAAACCAAGGGGTCTTGTGGCAGGGGCATCTGTGATTGATGGTCGGTCCTGCATATGGATACAGACCTTTCCCAACCCCCAGTGTTCACATCACCCTCCTTGCCCTCCTCACTCTCATTCTTCTCTTCCCCTCCCCTGCCCTCTCTCACCCAGATCACTCCAGCTTGCTGCTCCATGTGAAGACGTTCGTGTCTGACTTGCGAAGCCTGAGCTGTCAGCTGGCCATACTCCAGGGCAATGGTGAGGAGGCAGGGGTGCCCAGCCCTGCTTTTCTGCCTATTTCTCCTCCTGGAGGAGCCTCAGGCCCTCGACCCTCCCTGTGCACCTCTCCCCTTCCCAGGCTCTGAAAATAGTTGCTGCCCTGTCAACTGGGTGGAGCATGAAGGCAGCTGCTATTGGTTCTCTCACACTGGGAAGTCCTGGTCTGAGGCTGAGAAGTACTGCCAGCTGGAGAATGCGACCCTGGTGGTGATTGGCTCCTTGGAGGAGCAGGTGAGGGCTCTGAAGGGCTCATCTGGGAGTCTGGCCATTCTATAGGGAGGTCACCACCCTCCTCTCTCCCCAGAAATTTGTCCAGCACCACATGGGCCCTGGGAACACCTGGATTGGCCTCACTGACCACACTGGGTCCTGGAAATGGGTGGATGGTTCAGACTATGAGAAGGGCTTTCGGTGAGTGTGTGCTCTGCATCCTGTCCCTTTTACCTGGGCCCTGCTGTCCCAGCTGGGTGGGTCCAAGGGCAAGAGGGGCTCCTCAGCTTGGCTGAGCGTTGGCTTCCTGGGGCCCAATCTGTCTCATCTTCCTAGGAACTGGAGACCAGATCAGCCAGACGACTGGCACGGGCACGGGCTGGGGGGAGGCGAGGACTGTGCCCACCTCACGGTTGATGGCCGCTGGAACGATGACGTCTGCAGGAGGCCCTACCGCTGGGTCTGCGAGACAGAGCTGCACAGGGCCAGCAAGGAGCCTCCTCCCCACTAATTTATTTTCTCGGTGCCTCCTTCTATTGAAGGGGATCCTCCTCTCTGGGGGTCTCTTCATGTTCTCGGGGGTTTTCATGCAGGATTTTGAGGGAAAGGGAGAGGATGGTGTTTGAGGAATGAAAATGATGTTTGGAGGGGTGGGGACATTGAAACCATGCCACTTTCTGCAGTTTGCAGTTTGTTATTGTCAACTTTTTTTAGAGTAAAAGAAGAGAATATATGAAACATTTTTATCTGTCTGGTTTATTGGGGATTAGGGAGGGGAGGGGGCTTGTTGGCACTAGGAAGCCCTGGGCAGGTCGTGGGTTATTGGGAGAACAGTATGGGCTTTGGGTCAGATGGCAGATTTGTTATTTGCAGGCGTGTGGTTTAGGGCAAGTTACTCTGCTCTCTGGGTCTCAGCTGGAAAACAGCATCGTTAGGGGGACCATTTCCCTTCCAGCAAAGCCCCAGAATTAGAATCACCCCTATGTACTGAGTGCTTCCAAAGCTTCAGATGAAACTCCTTGGTGTCTGTTGCATGCATTACAGTGAATAGAAGCGTCATCCACAGGCAACAAATACAATGAATCAAAGCTGAGCCCCAAGCAAGAGTCACCAAACACTCGAGGAAGAGCAGTTCATGGAAGGGAAACCCCAGGTAAATAGAATCTGTAACCCAGGATAGGAGTTAACAGCACAAACAGATCAAGACTTACAGACACCAGTTCATTAACAAAAACTGACAAGATGTTAGCTACAAGTAAGTTCCCAATTAGTTCTAAAAAGGAGGAATGCTCTGACTGCAATGAAACACAGTTAGACATGAACACAAAAGTAAAGTAAAAAATGATCTATAACATACACATTTCTCACCATCTTTGTAGATAACTTTAAGGGAAAAATCAAAGTAAACTCAAGTGAATTAGACACGAACAAGGAAAGCACTGCACAGTGAGGTCGTGGGATGGTCTGACGCGGCTCCCGGGAGGAGCTGTGCAAGCTGTTAGCACATTAATTAAAAACAAGAATGACAGAATTGAAATAAGCTAAGTTTTAAATCAAGGAACTTCAAAAACAATAAGAAAATCAAACCCCCAAATAGAAGAAAGAGATTTATTTTTTCAAAAGCAAATATTAGTGAACTAGAATATAAAAATATAAGTATGACCCATAAAATAAAAATCCTATTCTTGGGAAAGGTGAACAAAATAATATGAAGGAGAGAAAAGGGAACACAGACACTGGACGTCAGAAAGGAGCAGGGTTAGAGAAGCATGGGACGGAGGGTGCAGTCATGTCACACTTCCAGATCTGAAGCAGTAGAGTAAACACAGTGTTTCCCACCATTGGTGTAATTTTTAGGCTAATCCCGTAGAAACAGAGCTGATAACTTCCAAACTTAGTAAGAGGAAGATGAAAAAAAGGTTAATTTAAAAGAAGGCAGGAAAAAAGAGAAAAGGAAATAAAATTGGTAGATAAGAAAAGGCACATAGTAAGAGGTTAGTGCTGAGTCCCGATGTGCTGCAGATTATATGAAATGCAAAGGACTAAATTATCTTGTTAAAGGAAAAGAACTTCCAGACAGAATAAAAAATAAGGTCCAACCATATGCCTAAGATGCATATCTAAAACAGAGAGATGAAAGCAAAAGCATGAAAAAGATATGGTAAGCAAGTTCTAATTAAATCAGTTATATAAAGTATAGTTTATAACCAAGTGTTATTAGAAATAAAGAGGGTCTCTTCCTAATGATAAAAGGTTTAATTCACTAGGAAAGTACATTGGTACTAAATTTATGTGCATGGCCCAAAAATATATAAAACTAAAATTCTGGAAATACGAGAACAAATTGACAAATCTATATTGTAGGAGATTGTAATACATCTTCTAGTAGTTGATAGATCTAACAGACAAACCAATCACCAAGGAAACAGATGTTTTGAACCCCAGGGTGCACTTTGTCATCCAACAGACCTGTTTGTTGGGAACTGCTCTGCCTGGTTTCAGAAGCTGTAACCCCCCCCCCACCCCCGTGGCTAAGGCTGAGTGACCTTTGGACCATAAGCCACTAAGGAGACAAAGCTTATCTCCCTGGCAGGAGCACTGCTTCTGCTCCTTTTACTTCATCCATAACTGGACTCCAATGCTTGATCGGTTAGCCAATGACGGGTAAGATTCCCCACAGGGGAATGACCTAAGACAGGCACGATCACAGGGAGGCCCCAGGGAAGGACTTGGGGGGTTATAGAAAAGGGGGTGATGGACCCTCACCCCTTGGCTTTGACATAGCCTGAGTCCTCATTCTGTGCAAGAAGTCTCCTAATCTCTTGGCTGCCTTCCTTCCCCTGCCTGACTTAAGCCTCAAACAATGACAGAGGGCAGTGTAGCCCTATGCTGGAGAGGGCAGTGTAGCCCTATGCTGGAAAGGGCAGCTTTCCCAGGTGATCAGGCCTGAGAAAGAATACATAAAATCCTGTGAAACCTGCTTTGTTAAGAATGCTCTCAGTTAAACGATAAGGGTCCGAGAAGGAAATGAGTTTGTTTCCCAAAGTTTTGTAGCCCTTTAGCTAACAGACCTTGACTCAGAATAAGCCCTTGTAGTTCTTTGCATGCTATCTATTGTTTGATCCTTACTGCTTGACAATGATTAATGAGCTTTACCTGTATTCCTGTGCAAATTGAACCCAATAAAGGCCTGTCAAGGTAAGGGAACTTGGCACTCTCCCCTTGAGAGAGTAGCCATGCTGTGCCTTTTTCCTCCATAGGACTCGGTAGTCCATGTGAATGTATCTCGTTTCATCCATAACACCGCGGACACTGAGGGCCGGTGTCCACGTCACCTGTTCAGTACACTGCACTCTTTACCTACAGAATATTCATTCTTTTCAGGTACATTTTGAAAAGGGACACTTAAAAAATTGAGCAAATAGAGAAAATTCACTACAAGGATTAGAAATGTAAAATTCCTATATAAAACATTAGCTAGTCCAATCAAAGAGTATATTAAAAGAGATATGTTCAAGTAACATATATGCCAAGAATCCAAATGATTTAACATCAGGAAACATTTATTAATAAAATAGACTTAGGGAGTGCAGAAGACTAGATTAATGGTGTACAAGAGAAAAAAATCACACAATGCAGAAAAAGCTCTTGGCAAAAGTTCAACACTTACTATAAAATCTTTTAGGATCTTGGCTCCTGCTATTTTGTTGCTCTATTTTTCTCAGCTTGTGGGTTCTATCACATTTCAGGATGTCTGCCCCACTCCAGCCATGACACCTTATGTTCCAAGGTCATTGCTTTGATTCTTGGCTTCATCCACTCTACTCTTGTTTACCTGTAAATTGTTCTTTATTTTAATTAGTGTTGTTCTTCATTTCTGATTGGAATTTTTTTATGCTGTTGAGGTCCCCACTAAGTTCCTTGAGCATCCTTATAATGAGTATTTTTTTTTGTTTTCATTTTTAAGATTTTTTAAATAGAAAGGGGAAAGGAGGGAGAAAGAGAGGGAGAGAAACATCACTGTATGGTTGCCTCTCGCACACCTCCAACCGGTGACCTGTCCTACAACCCAGGCATGTGCCCTGACTGGGAATCGAACTGATGACCCTTTTGTTTGCAGGACAGTGCTTAATCCATTGAGCCATACCAGCCAGGGTATAACTAGTGTTTTGAACTCTGCATCTCACAGATTGCTTATCTCAATTTTGTTTTGTTCTTTTTTGGGAGTTTTGATCTGTTTTTCAATTTGGGCCATGTTTCTTTGTCTGCTCACTTTGGCAGCTTCCCTGTGTTTGTTTCTGTGTATTATGTAGAACACCTATGTGTTGGGTCTTGCCATGCTCATTTGTCTACATGTCGCTCACCACTGCTTTCAAGATGTAAGCAGAGTTGAGTAGTTGTGACAAAGCTGGCAAGTATTTGCTATGTGGCCCTGTACAGGAAATGTTTGTGACTCCCCGTGTAGAGAAGAGGGGAGAATGGACATTGGGGTCAATTAGAAGCCTCTGACACACTTACAAATAAGTGGATGGTTATGCATAAGCCATTGTGGAGACAGGCTTTGTGGCAAGACTTATGGGAGTTAAGCCACCAGAAACAAATCACTGTATATCACGTTACTGGACGTGCACCTCATGCTTCCCCTGGGAATGATGAGGCTGATACTCTAGCCAAGGTGCGATGGCTAGAAACAGGAAAACCTGCCAGCCCTTCAGGAAGGGAGATAGTCCAGTGGCTATACCATCACCTCTTACATGCTGGGCAGAAGACCATGTGGTCCATTATCAAAACTTGGGGGTCACCTGTTACATTGGCAGAGGCACAAGAAGCCTGTGAGACCTGTGTTGTCTGCTCATGAGAGCATCCCCGAAGGCCTATGGGAACTTCTGGACAGGTAGTGCGGGGACAGGTACTGCTGACCTTGTGGCAGGTGAATGTAATTGGGCCCCTACCTAGTTCAAAGTGATATAAGTATGCTATCACAGGTGTGGACACGGCCACAAGACTTTTAGCTGCTTATCCCACCCAGTACCCAGATCAGAAAGCAGTAATTGCTGTGCTGGAGTGGTTATGTGCTGCTTATAGGCAACCCTTAATCATCGAAAGTGATCAGGGGACGCATTTTTACTTGGGCCTTGGTAAAACAGTGGGCTCTGGACTTGCAGATTGACTGGAAGTTCCATGTGGCCTATCATCCCCAAGCTGCTGAATGATTGGACAGTAAAATGGTCTCTTAAAGCAGGGCCTGCGAGTTGCAGCCGCCACTCCTACCCTGGGGGCTTGGACAAAATGCTTATGGACTGTCCTCCATTGGAGCTGGAGGGGAGTCCCAGCTCCAGTGGAAGCGCTGCCCCACTGGACTGCTGCTCCAATTCAACTGCAGGTACAGACTAAGGATGATTTGCTGTAACCAGACATGGGAAAACAGGGGAATATTCTCTTGCCTGCTCCAGAGGGCCTGGAGTGCGGGCAAACAGCCACTTGGATGTGGCCTTGGGAAACAAAAGCCTCTCACGTGTGTTGGGTGGCTCTTGTTGATCCTTGGGGCCAAGAGGTGGAGAGAAACTTACAAATAGTGCCCTGGGTGACTGGGACATGGCCCCCAGTCCTAAAGGTGGCATATCCAGGGCCAGCAGACCACAGAATGCTTCTTTGTGGAATCTTTTTGATTTCCCCATGGCCCACTATGAGTTCTGCCCTGTTATTGCAAATAGATGCTGAGCCCCCCATTGAGGCACGGCAGGTCTGGTGTCCATGCCCAGGAAGACCCCCTTTCCAGCCACTGTCTTATCAGCTGAACAGAAGCTGGCTTGTATATTGCTTGAGAGCCCTAACTTTCCTTTACTGATGCCTATAACTGTTCTGTCTTTTTTCCCTAGGGGTGCAATGTAACACCTTAGTGGATAGGGTTCATACCTATGCCTCAGTGGCTAACCCATCAGTGTGCTAGGTCTGCACTGAACTGCCCCTGGGCAGGTTCGTCGGTCTCCCAGGGCACATCTCTCCTGCTCCTGTCTCAAATTAGACTTGGCTTCAGAACCAGTGGAACAGCAAACATCCCTTGTAGAATGCTACCTGGACTGACATCTATGCTGGGGCTAAGCAGCAGTATGGCCTAGGCCATTAAGTGGCTACTCCGTATGGGATGACTTGGGTGGCTCACAGCTGGCTGGATCAGCTCCCCTTTGCATTGAGAACTATGAAGGACAAGCCCAGATGGGCTGGACTCCTACAGGTCTGTGTCAGACCCATATACTTGGACATGCTGGGATGCACAGAATGGTGCGTGGGCTGCTGTTCCCACTGGGACCCTCTGGGTGGGTGGCCCACACGAGTGGCTTTACTTGTATGGGAATTGGACTGGACATTGTACCTAGGGGCGGCCTGATTGCCTCTGTCTTGGCTGTGTGCTGTTGGAGCTTGCGCTGCTGCTGCGGCAGCACTTGTGTTTTGCTTGCTTGTTGCTGTAGCCCCCACCGTTGTGGGTTATGGGTGCGGGGCTCTGCTCTCCTCACCAAGGGACCTTTGTGGAAGACATCCTCATGTAGATTGTAAGGTGAGGAACTCAAAAGGGGTGGATTGTAGGTTAAGTGGAGGCAGTCTGGCTTCCTCACTCAGGTGTCTGGATGGCTAAGGGAAGTAGTGTTCCCATAGCCTTGGAGGGGTCTGATAACCAGTGTTCTCATAGCTGTGAGACTGGGTCTGATAAACTGTTCCCGTGACATGAAGTGGGCTCGCATGTGCAGAATTATGTTATGTTATGTGATGTTCCGGCAGTTTTCTAGCTTTGTTCCCCTCTAGTGTTTAAACAGGTAGGGACTCCCTGCTGGGGGTGATGATAATGAGAGGCACGCAAGGAGACAGGTGCCACAATGGGTGCCACACTGGGGAGCAAGGGCCATGACATGAGACATACAGCTTGCAGCGTGCGTGGCTCACCCACCTGCGAATAAAGGAATGCCAGACATCCCAATGGCTTCGTGAATATTTTTCTGTCTGCATGAATACCATGAACATGCCTGGTCTTGAAGGGTGGCAACACATGCGGCTTAGTGGATTGAGTGCCAGACTGTGAATCAAAGGGTTGCTGGTTTGATTCCCAGTCTAAGGCACATGCCTGGGTTGCAGACCAGGTCCCCAGTAAAGGGTGCGTGAGAGGCAATGACACATTGATATCTCTCTCCCTCTTTCTCCCTTCTTTCTCCTCTTTAAAAATAAATAATAAAAAAATCTTTAAAAAAAGAGTATCTAAGAAAAAACTAAAATTATTTCCAAATTAAAACAGAAATTCAATGCAATAAAATGTAAAACTCAGTTGGATTTTTAAAAGCAACTTGATCTATTTTAAAATAGAGATACAAAATAAAAATTAACTTGTGGGGAAAAACAAGAACCAGGAGAGAGGAAAAAAAGACAGTAGAATGTGTTACAAAGCCACATTTATAACAACAGTACAGTGACTCTAGAATAGCAGGCACATAGACCAATGGTATGGAGTGGGGAGCTCCAAGACAGAACACGCGTCCATGGGAATGTAATGTGCAATGATGGGCACCTCCGATGGGTGCAGGAGGGACGATACTGGGAAAACTGGTTCTCTGTACAAAAAAAAATTACTCCGTGCAAAAATTCCGTCAGATACAAAGGTGGGCTAGATAGATTCAAGACCTAAACATAAAAGGTAAAATTATAAAAGGATTAAGAAAAAAAGGAAGAAAGAATACTTTCACAAAGAGGTACAGAAACACTTTATAAATAATGTCTCTAAAGCACATACCAAAAACCAAAGCAAAACAAAAGTAAAATTGACTGCATGAAAATGAAAAATTTTAGCTCAGTGACAATGTATCAGCTAGGGTCCCCGCAAGAAACAGATGGCATACTTGAAACGGGTAATTGGAGGAGATTAATAAAGAGATGATTTATGAAAGTGTGAGCAGGATTAGGGAAGCCACAAGAAATAGGACAGGGACCCAGGTATCCCGGCAGCGGGGGTTGTTGGCACCTCTGGAAGTCCAGGGAGAGAGAAAGCTTTGTGGAGAGGGTCTCCTGACAGGAGCAGTGACTCCGTCAGTCTGTTGTGAGTTTCGGTTACAGGAAGCAGCTTCCCACAGCTCCTCTGAAGGGAGGGGTTTGGGGAGTCACTGTTCTTGCTTCACTCTTCTTTCTCCCTCCGATTTCCTGCTGGTGCTGGAAACCAGATGTCAAGGGCCATTTGATGCAGCCATACAGCTCCACCTTCAAGGCCACTGGATGTGGAAGGGCAAGGGGAAGGCGCCCAGCACAGAAAGAGCCTAGAGACAAAGAAACACATCGGAAACCCACTGGAGAAGTAGCAAAGGATATAACCAGGCAGTTCACAGGAGAGGAACCCTTGGGGTCCATGCACATATGAAGACATGCATATAATCATTAGCAGTGAGAGAAACCCAATGTAAAGCTTCAGTGAGCCATCTCCTTACATCTATCTGGCTGACAAAACTTAGTGAAGAAGTCGTTTGGCAAGGATGGGGGGAATGAGAACCTTATGCACTGCTGATGGGAGTATGGTGTGGAATAGCCATTGTGAAAGGTATTTGGTGGGATTAGAATGCACATATGCCAGACTCCTTGCCATCCTCCTTCTGCTGCACATACCAGAGACTTCTCTCACTGGTCCTTTATGGGACACTGCGAAGATGTGTACTGCAGCGCTGTTTGGGAAGCAGGAACTGGAGGCGACCTAGGTGCCTTCTGACACCAGAATGTGGTGAGTGTGTCTGAGGGACTACGGCCCAGAACTTAGAAACGGTGACTACGGCATAGCCACTGCGGAGAACAGCATGGGGGGTCCTCAGAAATTAAAACTAGAACTACCACATGATCCAGCGACTTCTGGGCATATATCCAAAGGAAATGAAACCAGTATGTCAAAGAGATACCTGCACCTCCATGTTGGTTGTAGCGTTATTCACAACAACCTGGATATGGAAACCGCCTAGCTGTCTGGTGGTGAATGAATCAATAAATAAAATGTGGTGTATTCAGTGGTACCTCAGTACTCATCACTAATTTGTTCCAACGAGTGGTGAGCAAGTGATGACTGATGAAGCATTTTCTCTTGTGGGGTGGCATCGTGACTCATGCAAGTTCTAGAGTGGCAAGTAAGCTCTGAATACGGAAACATTTTTTTCTCGTCAAAATGTGACGAGTATCAGGTTTGATGAGTTCTGAAGCTGACGAGTACCAAGGTACCACTGTATACATATGAACGTTATTCAGTATCAGGAGAAGAAAACCCTGCCATTTGCAACAGTGTGGATGAACCTGGAGGGCATTATGTGCAGTGAAATAAGCCAGACAGAGGAAGACAAATACGGTGTGATCTCACTTATATGTGGAATCTAAAAAAGTCAAACTCTTAGAACCGGAGAATAGAATGGTGGTTGCTAGGGGCTGGGGTGGGAGAAATGGAGAGAGGTCTGTCAGAGCACACAGTTTCAGTTATGCAGGATGGAGTTCTGGGTATCTGGGTATCTGGGTAGCTCCAACCAATCACAATGGCTCTATTCTGAGCAATCACAATGGTATGCTTGGATCAATCAAACTGTGAAGATTTGGTGTCCTCATTTGCATAAGGACAAATCAATCAAGGACCAGGGGTAGGGATTTCCGTTTATATGAGCCAGCTCCCTTCTGTCCAGGATAGCGCATTTTCCATGGAAGACAGAGTATGTTTTCCTGGCTGAGACACTGAAGACTTCTCAATGGGGTGGAACAGGGCAGATTGGAGTGGACCATCACAGAGGGGAGCTGCCTAGTGGAGGTGGGACCTGATAAAGACTGTAGCTACTTCTCCTAAGCGCCCTGAGGTGATAGTTCTACATCCAGAGCAGGTTCAGAGTCAGCATCCACCTGGAAGTTACCATCACTCAGCAACCAGTGTCATCTGAGCCAGTTTCTCCAACTGGACAGAATACCACCATGGACATACGTGAGTGTGCAGTAACGAGACGCTGTTGTGTATGGGCCTCTGCCCACAGGAGAGGCTCCACAGAGTGCCTGTATCAGGGCCCAGCACCGACATTTGTTCTCTGCATCCTGCCTGATGTGGCAGCCTTTGCCTCGAGGTCTTCTTGGGCACCCCACACCTTCCCCAGCCCACACTGATGGACTCTGTTTTAATCTTTTGTCACCTTTTTCTTATCTTCATCTTTCTTACTATTGTTCTCCCCTTCACCAGTCTTGTAACTGCCTGTATTATTTTTCCTCATCCATTTTTTAGCCCCGTCATTTCATTCCTTAACCTCTACTCTCCTCCCACTTCGGCTCCATTCTCTTTACAGCCAGAGTCACTGGGTTTTAACCCAGGTTTGTCATTCATTAGTGTTGGGACTCAGTTTTCTCACCTGTAAAATGAGGATTGTGATAGTTACTACCTTGTAGGACTGCCATGAGATTTGGTTGAGTTAATCTATGTGAAGCAGTTATGTCTGCGCCCGACACCTGTGCATGTTAGCCAGTCTTGTTTGATCCCTCAGTTACGTCTGGAGCTCCTGGTTGCCCCTTGGCTTTCTAGATATCACCCATCTCATGCCCGACCCAGGGATAACTGCTGTGGGATCTACAGAAGTATGACATTGTCTATAGAACATAATTAATTAAGTACTACAAGAGACGCAGACCAGAGGCACTGCGATTCACCAGATTCCGTAGTCCCTGGGATGTGGAAGTCAGGGAGAGCTGTGTAGATAAGTGGGACGTTTACCTGGGACTTAAAGGATGAGCAGAGTCTAAGCAAAGGCATGGACACAGGAATGGCCAGGACTTAATAGGCTAGTCTGGTGGTAAAAAATTGGTTTAGGAAACTGTGAAAAAAATGATTATGGAAAAACTTGGCTATCAGCTACAGGGGTTTGAAAGTTACACTGAGACAGGGAGAGCCACTGAAAGTTTTCAGGTAAGAGAGACAGATGATTAAAATAAGAGGCTTATTTTAGGTTCCATATGTAGAGCAATCTAGAGTGGAAAGCTTGATTTAGGGAGACCAAATAGAATGCTCTAGCAAAATCTAGGAGTTAAGTGAGAAGGTGCTGAGTTGGAGTGGCTGTGACAGGAGTTGACAGAAGATCCTGGGGACAGTGGAAGGAGAACTGACAAGACTGGGTAACTGAGTAGAGTCGGTGGATGGGACGGACAGGAAAGACAAAAATCAGATGTGACCCTATAAAGTTTCTGTCCTGGATGATCAGGTGGACAATGGTGGCACGACAGGCGGACATACTGCAGATGCGAAGGAGAGCCAGTGATGAGTTGTTTTGGGCATCTTCTGTTGGTGAGCATAAAGCAAGCAGAAGGCTCCTGGTTCAGTGGAAATGTCCCCTAGGTGGGGGGAAGACGGGGATCTGTTTGGCTTTTCTGACCTTCTCGACAAATGTGCATAGAAACCGAATAGGGAAGTCGTTGTGGGGGGAAGGGGGCAAAGCGAAAGGTGAAGATTGAAAGCCATCCACAGAGTTAGTGGTTGAAACTGAACCTCAGGAATTTAACAGCTTCTTCTGAACGCTTGTAATTCATGGACGTGTTCTCACTGCCTTTTAAAGAAATGGTCACAGAAGTATGTAGGATAAGATGTGAAAATCCCACCCAACCCTTTTCTACCGCTCCTGCTAACGTTTGGGTATGTGTCTATCCTTCCAATCTCTCTCTTTTTTTTTACATTTTCTCCTAATGAGGTAATACTTTATACCTTGCTCAGTGATTTGTGCT
This sequence comes from Tonatia bakeri, assembly GCA_004024845.1. Taxonomy (NCBI): domain Eukaryota; kingdom Metazoa; phylum Chordata; class Mammalia; order Chiroptera; family Phyllostomidae; genus Tonatia; species Tonatia bakeri. Next base: position 29,200 of record PVIA01008216.1, read on the forward strand.
TTTCTCTATCAAATATGTCTATGAAATTTTTCCATATTAGTTCCTCCCATTTCTGATTGTCCCATCCTTTTAACACTCGGAGAGATTTCCACAGAAGGCATTGAGCCAAAGCTTTGCTGTGGCCTGGCATAAAAGGTTTCTTTATATTTATTTGCTGATAATAATAAAATGTTGCCATTTTTCTGTTGAATTATTTTTTTCTCATTGATTTGTAAAAGGAGTTATATTGACGCAAGTGATTTTGGAAATAAATGCATTCAAAGTAATTAACAAGCATTACCTATCCAAGATAAGAAGTTCAGGTTCTGAGGAGAGGCCTCATTGTTTGTGCCAGGGTCCCCACATTAAGTCTTTAGTAACTGTGCAAACTGGAACGGTGATAGCTGTGGAAGTGAGAAAGCTGGTGTCTCCTGCGTTTGGATAATCTCCACAAGGTTGCCATGATTGTTGTATTTATTCTGTTCATTATTTTTGTATCTATTCAAGGTTATGAGCTGTGTCTCTTCATAGAAATTTCCAAAGAAACTCTAATCTTATATTGATGAACACATACGGAACTCATACCACTGGGCTGAGAAACTTTGAGTATATTCTCTCCAGAAATGAATGTAAAAACCTAACTGCATTGTAAGATTCTTCTTGGTCCAGAATGTTGAGGTCAGCAGCCCTAGAAAAGGTATTTCCCCCTCTCTATCCCAAATCAACCTCTACTGATTGTAATTCTGTCTTTATTTTGGAAATTAAACTCAGCAGGCCCTTTTTAAAATAAGAGTCAATTTAAACTTACTTTGCATTATAACAAGTAATACATTATTATATCCTCAATATGTAAAATTAAGTAACAGGTATAATGAAAACCCTGCTTGTACCCTCATCCCTTGCCCTTAGGGTAACCCTTGCTTTGAGTTTACGAAGTATCCTTCCAGACCTCTCCCTATGCATTTGCCTACACACACATTTAAAGGTGTGTTGTGTGGTTTTCATATCTTTTTTTTTCACCTAAATGATACATCCTACAACTTGGTTGTTTCACCTCATGATATGTCTTAGATTTGTTTCCTTTTTGTTACATGGAGGGCTCCGCAATTCATTTAAATGCCTGCATAATATTCCATCATATGAATGTATTGCGGTTTAACATCCCCGTTGATGGATGTTTAGATTATATGTCTAGTTTTCTTGTTACATGAATTGCTGCAACGAACATTCTTGTACTTGCATCTTTGTGAACGTGGACAGGTATTTCTGTAGAACTGGTATTTAGGAATGGAATTGTTGGAGTGAGGACTATATTGATATAACACTTTAATTGCCCTAACAGAAGTTGCGCCAACATACGCTCCAATCAACAGGCCACGACAGTGTCCATTTCCCTCTGCCCTCCACCACGGGGCAGTCTCCATTTCTGGCTGATCTAGTGGGTGAATAAAAGAGATCCCATCTGAATGTCAAGTTTTCTGATTACTTGTGAATTTGAATATCTTTATATATTTATTTAACATTTATGTTTCTTCTGTGAATTTGCCCTGTTCTTTTTTGCCCATTTTTTTCTGTTGTTTACCTTTTTAAAAACAATTAATTTGTAGAAAAGTCAGTTTAACCCTGGCTGGTGTGAGTCAGTGGATTGAGTGTGGACCTGTGAACCAAAGGGTCTCTGGTTCAATTCCCAGTCAGGGCAAATGCCTGGGTTGCAGGCCAGGTCCCTGGTAGGGGATGCATGGGAGGCAACTGCATATTGATGTTTCTCTCCCTCTCTTTCTCCTTCCTTTCTCTTCTCTCTAAAAAAAAAGAAAAAAGAAAAGAAAAGAAAAGTCAGTTTAGGCACATAAGTTGGGAAAAAATGTTTACATTGAAAAAACTGGCATTTTTCATGACAATTTGTGTGTCATATTATTAGTTCAACTTGAATAGGTAAGTTGGAAATGACTTCTGAATTAATAATAAAAGACATAATAATCATAGTAATCTAAAAACAGGGCTTATGACCATTTAAAAAAAATCCCTTTCTTAGTCTGATATCTTATTGGTAAGGAAAAAAAGATGCTAGCACCAGGCAGTTTTTTAAATTTAGAATTAAAAAAACTATATATAGTTTATACTTCCCATGATAGTATCTGACTTGGAGATTTTATTTCCCAGACTTGTAAGAAAAATGAAAGTCATTTAGCACAAGAAATAAATTACATCAGTTTCCTCTGAGGAGTAGCGGGAGTGGGGTGGCCTGAAAGACTGTGTAGGAGAAACAACTTGATTCTAAATACATCTGGAAATTTTGAGCCATAAGAATCTATGTTACATATTTTTAAAATAAATTGAAAATTAAACATTACTTAAAAAAACATGTTTTGGGAGTTTATACACAATAACATCAGTCTGGTGAGACTGAAGATTTCTAAGTCAGCTTGAGATTTATACCTTGTAAGGGAGAGGTTCCTGACTTGGGGTCGATGGACCCCCAGGGCAGGATTTCCTGCCTTTTGTCTTTTTCTGTATGTCTCTTTGGTGATATTCAGAAGCCTATGTTTTTGGGGACTATGTTTTAAAATAATTTACAAGTTCCTGGCTGGTGTAGCTCAGTGGATTGAATGCAGGCCTGTGAACCAAAGGGTCCCCAGTTCAAGTCCCAGTCAGGACACATGCCTGGGTTGCAGGCCAGGTCCCTAGTCGGGGGCACAGGAGAGGCAACCACACATTGATGTTTTTCTCTCCCCCTCTTTGTCCTTTCCTTCCTCCTCTCTAAAAATAGATAAATAAAATCTAAAAAATATATAAAACAACTTATAAGTTAAAATATATAAGAAAATAGGCCCTGGCTGGCGTAGCTCAGTGGATTGAGCACACGCTGCGAACCAGGCATCGCAGGTTCGATTCCCAGTCAGGGCACATGCCTAGGTTGCAGCCATGTCCCCCAGCAACCGCACATTGATGTTTCTCTCTCTCTCTCTCTCCCTCCCTTCCCTCTCTAGAAATAAATAAATAAAGTCTTTAAAAAAAAAGTTTAAAAAAATATATAAGAAAATAAAGGAAACCTATAATTGAAATACAGTTTTCAAAATATTTTTTAAAAAGGCTATTGGTATAGTAATAAATCTGCTACTCTTAACATATTAAATAAGCTACAGGGATAAGTCTAATAACTTCTAGGTAGTGATGAGAACGAATATACAATGTTTTGAGATATTTGCAACAAATATGAGATATGAAAATGTCTGTGATTTCTATTGGGGACCAAATTAAGTACTCCACTGCTAATCTGCTATGGTTTGTTGCCTACATTCATAATGCATGCAATACTAATTTTAGTTAGCATTTCTTGTGAAAATAGAGATGTAATTTTATTTCTCATTTAGGTTGCCTCCCCCTGAATTCAATCCATTCAATTTTATCCATTGACCTCTGCCTTAAAGGGATGATCCACAAATGGAAATCACACACACACTGTTTTGCATGTATTCAAGAAAGTGCAGTTTTCTAGGAAAAAAGTCCATAGCTTTCATGAAATTCTCACAGTCCTCTTGTCTCAAAAGATTGAGTCACAAATGTAGGGGAGAAGAAAGACCTTTCTTTTCCTGCAAAGCTATACTTCCCCTCATGAGTGATAATAAATGGATAATTTTTTAAATAAAGGTTTTATTTATTTATTTTTTTAGAGAGGGGAAGGGAGGGGGAAAGGAAGGGAGAGTTTCAATGTGTGGTTGCTTGTCACACTCCCCCTACTGGGGACCTGGCCCCCAACCCAGGCATGTGCCCTGACTGGGACTTGAACCTGTGACCTGGTTCCTAGGCTGGTGCTCAATCCACTGAGCCACACCAGCCAGGACAAATGGATGATTTTTTAAAAATAAAAGCACTGTGTTTGAAAATTTATACCTGACACTTTCTGAACTCATTGAACAAATATTCACGGAGCATCTGCTGTGTGCCAGGCACTGTTTTACATGCCATGGTCACAGGCCCAAGGACAGAACAGACAAAGTACCCCGGCTATCAAGGGGTTTACAAATATGTAATATAAAAATAATATATAAATTTAATAAATAGATACAATGTCAAATATCGGTAAGTTCTTTGGAAGGAAAGAAAGCTGGGGAAGGAAAATGAATTAATTCTAGAATGGCCTATTGTTTGTACTATGTATATAGTTAAGTTCTCCAAAAAAACCCTGAGACCTCTCAATTTCTAGAAGTTGCAGAGGTGGGGCTAAGGATAATTGTCAATAATATGGGCTCAAGAATGAATATTGTGAAATTTAGAAGCTTATATCACTTAAAGGAATTTAAACTTAAAGGAAGTCAAACATGGGTATTTCTTAAATGTCAGTTCCTTCCTGGTTTTGATATTTTTATGTTGTTGAGGAAATTTGGATCTGGCTTTAACTCTGATTTCCTATGGTTTAACATTTTTTGCTTCAGTCAAAATGAGTATTTGGAGTTGCACAGGTCAGTGTGTTTTATTCCGGTTAGTAGCTTATTTTGGCAGCTGACTCATTTTCAGTCTAAGCTTTCCTTCCAGGTTTAATTTATTTTGCCTTTTAAAAATCTTTAGTATCCTTTCATCCAAACAGCTTCACAAAAGGAAGCCCCCACTAACTGGAGACACATACATGCCCTTCATCCAATGCTGTCCAAACTCTCCACCAGACAGTCTGACGTGGGCAGTGGCCAATCGGAGAAGACTCTGTTACAAGCAGCTGAGGATTATTCCCCATTTCTTCTCTGTTCTTATTGAATCATTGTCATGTTTATATTTTTTAAAGTTATAATTAGTATATACAACTTTGATTTTTGTCTTGATTTTTTCATACACCATTATTTCCTGTGACTTTTTAGTATATCAGCTATATTATACACACACAGTTTTGTTAAGAGATATGGAGGTACAGTTTTTTTCTAACTTTTCATACTCATGAAAAGGATTACTGTAAACACTGTTGGCCTATTGATTTGTTTTTTTCTTTTTGGATTATTTCCATGGAAATATGAAAGAATTACCTGAGGTTGGCGAGAAAACAGTCAGTCACAGCAATGCCTCTGACCATCCCTCTTTCATATAGTTCTGACCGTCACTGCTGTTCCTTCTGATGTGACGTATTTCCAGTTGAGTCCAGGGTCCCTGATGGAGTCCTGAGTCTCAGGACTCCAAGAGTTCTTTGTGGGAATTGCAGTTTTTCTGTTTTTATTTTAATGGTCTTTTAAAAAATGTAATTATATTCTGTGTAATATGAACCGTCTTATAACTGAGAACTGTCCTTGACTTCAGTTGTAGAGTTTGTGGGTTATTTTGCCTTAGCTATGAGGAAGGAATTAGGCTTTGAGGGAGAGTGATGCTATGAGAAGGAATTAATATAACTATGTAGCCAACGGACACTGTGGAGGAAAGCAGAATGTTTCAAATGCTGAACTTGATGGAAATAATTTCACAGGGCAGCATAGCATGTTTTCAGCTCCCCAAGGCTCCGACGGATGTACAACTTAATGCTACGTGCAAGGATGGGGTTTCTCCCAGCAAGACGCACTTACTTACCTTTGACATTTTGCAGAGCTTCTGTATTGGCTCTCTACTGACGGCGAAAATTTTAGTTTTAGGTAAAAGTCAGTAAGCTTAGTAATCAATGCATGCAAAGAGCTATTGTTCCAGGAACTGAAGGTGTGACCCACCCTGACTCCAGGAGACCATCAACAGTTCCACTTTTGTGTCTCAGGAGGACTGCAGGCAATTCCAGGTGGTATCTGAACCATTGTGCTCCAGGGTGAGGATGTGCACTGCCCAGAACATAGATAAAGAATCACCAGTTAACAGATGAAAGATCCCTAGCTGGTGTAGTCCAGAGGACTGAGCGTAGACCTGCAAACCAAAGGGTTGTCGGTTTGATTCCCAGTCAGGGCACATGCCTGGGTTGGGGGCCTGGCCTCCAGAGTGGGGTGTTCGAGAGGCAACCACACATCTATGTTTCTCTCCCTCTCCCTCGCTTCCCCTCTCTCTAAAAAATAAATGAATAACATCTCTTAAAAAAACAAACAAACAGATGATAGAATGCTGTAGCTTTTTATCTGATTAACTTTCCCCCCTTACCTACACTTTTTTTCTCCTTACAAAAAGGGTCCATTTGTAATGGAGTGTAAGATGGTCTGGCAGGCCACCTTTTCAAATCTCTGGCCGTCTGAATAAAGCACCCATAAAGACGTGAACACTGGTGTTTCTGGCACCACTACCACTCACTCCACACTTGGAGCATTATCTATGTGCCTTTCTGCGTATCAGGTATAAGGTACGAGTGCAAACTACTTGCACGCCCCACCCCTACCCCAAGCATGTTCCTAGGTAAAGCAAAGGCCTTAACATTTCTTGGGCAGACCCAGTGTCAGGCTCGTCTGTGGATCATTTCTGTTGCTTTCCTTTTTCTTTTTTTTTTAAAGATTTTATTTATTTATTTTTAGAGAGGGGAAGGGAGGGAGAAAGAGGAGAAAAACATCAGTGTGTGGTTGCCTCTTGTGTACCCCCTACTGGGGACCTAATCTGCAACCCAGGCATGTGCCCTGACTGGGAATCCAACCCGTGACCCTTTGGTTCACAGGATGACACTCAATCCATTGAGCCACACCGGCCAGGCATGTTGCCTTCCTTTTTCATTATGGCAAAATCATTGGCTGGATCTCTCAGTTTTCTAATTTAATCAACTGTCATTTCTGCTGCTTATATACTAAGGTTTTTTCCTTTTTTTTAATGAATGATAACATTTCATTCGTATAATCTTGAGTTGATTCTTTTCCATGGTTGTACTATCTGCTTACATCTGTCTGAGGATGTTAATTATGCTACTCTGAAGTCCTCTAGTGCTTTCTCTGTTAACTCTGATTCATTGGCTGTAAGCTCTTTGTATTTGTTTTCTGTCCTTAATGGAGTTGGCTTTTACAAGTTGTTCGGTCATTCCTAAGTGCAATTTATCTTTGTAATTGAGATCCTACCACTTCTGTCCTCTGGCTCCAGGGCAGAGGTGAAAGGAACTGCTGGGGCTTATCATTCCCATTAAGTCCCCAAGAATAAGGAAGTGGAGATGAGGCAGGAGATAGTCAGGAGGAGGAAACTCCTGAGGTGCCTCAGGGCTAAGACAGAGGACATCCATACAGGAGAGAGACCGTGTTCTAAAATCGGTTGTTCCTGCTTTCTGACAAGGCACTGAATCATGGTGACTCATGAATGTACCTGTGTAGAAGTTGCTACATGACTCCTGCTTTATTATAATAGCATCACAATAAACCAACATTTTGGGACTCCCTCCTGCTGTGGGCAAAATCATGGGAGACTGCATGCACAGTAGCTTAAAAGTAATATAACTACTTGCACATGTGCAATAAAAGCCCACCAAACTAGACAGGAAATATCTACCCTATAGGAATAGAACCCCTCCAGCACTGAGGGTCAATCTCTGCTCGGAGTTGGCCTGTTCCCATGTTCTGTGGAGTGTACTATTGCTTAAAAAATCTTTTCTCTCTCTTTCCGCTATAAACTCTGTGTGTTCAGTTCAATTCATTATTCGCCATCACCAAGAACCTGGTTACCTGTGCCCACCTGCGGCAGAGATGCCTTCTCGCGGCCAGTCAGGGCACAGGAGCACCTTTTCTCCAGTGGCCTGGGACTCCATCCCCTCTAATGTCAGTTTGCTCCCACTGGAGAAGATGTGGGGCTGAGGTGCTACCAGTGGTTCCCACTGCAGGATCTGAGGGCCCACCTGCGGGTGCTCTGGGGCATCTCTGGAATGGGAGCATTGGTGGAGCTGCTCCCATGTTTTGGGCTAAGGTTGTGATTTTAAAATTTTATCTTTTCTATTATTCTTGGGAATTTTGGTGGATGTTGGAGGGGTAGAGACTTGGCATGTCTCAATCTGCCAACTTGAAATAGCATTCACTTCTTAGGAAAACAATTTTGTACCCCTACTATATCCTAGGGTAACTCAGACAAATGTGTATCAGGGTACAAGTACAAGAATGTCTAAAGCAGCATTGTAATAACTAAAACCTAGACAAATCTCAGTACCCACCAATGGTAGAATAAATAATGTTGGGATACCATACAATGGAATACTATGCTTTAGATGCATCATGCAAGCCACAGGAGTAATCTTAATTTTCTGGTAACCACTTAAAAAAAGTAAAAGAAACAGTGAAATAAATGTTAATATATTTTATTTAACTCATAACCAAAATGTTATCTTTTCAACATATAATAATTATATACACTATTAATAATCTACATTTTATTCACATTAAGTCTTCAAAATATCCAAAGTATTGTCATTTCTACCCGGAATCAGTACAAAAATTATTAATGAGAGAGCTTACATTCTTTTTTCCGTTCTAAGTCTTTGAAATCTCATTTTGGTTGCTAAATTTGTACCAGAAATACTTGTTGTTTATTTAGATTTTATAAACTTATAGTTGAAGAAGTGTCATTGCGCACCCACGCTGTTGCTGACATGACGGGAGTCAGCACAGGCTGTGACAGGAAGAGGCGCCCTGGGGCCCCTGGGTGCTGGCTATGATCTTCCTGGACGTGAGCCATGTCATGTGGGTATTTCAGTTATGTTGTGTGCGTTTTATGCACATTTTAATTCTCAAAAGGAGTTTTTAATGGGGGCAATAATTGAGTGACTTAGTTCTAACCCTGACATAGTTCTGTGTTGGGCTTCCGTAGTAAGTTTTGGGAAAAGAGAGGAGGAAATGGCAGTTCTGCAGATGTTGGTGCCTCCCAGAGTTGGGTTCCAACAGAGACTTTGTGACTTAGACAATAGGCATTGAATATGTGATTGGTGGGAAAAGAGGGCGGGAGTGTGTGTGTGATGGAGAGAGGTGGACACACAGGAGAAGGCGAGAGGAAGAACAGAGCAGTGATCCCCATCTCTGAATTAAATGAAAATCAGGGTGTTTCCATGGTGTCATTACCCAGGTTTCCCCACGTATATTTCTGTACAGTAAATAGTTGTAGTTATTTTGCATTTTGATCCAAGGATAACCTTGTAATTTTTTAGAATTCTCAGTGGAAATTATTTGAGTGAATTATTGTACATAAGGATTCATTTCAAGGCCTGCTATCCCTCCAGTACTCGTAAGTTATTTAATTATATTTATTTATGAGTTTTTAGTTATATTACCTGTATAATAAATAAAGGGTTCAAATTAGATAATCTCTACAATTTCTCCTAGCAATGAAATTCTACAATTCTGTAAGTTTGTATAGGGCTCCAACCCATCTCTAGCATTTAATATCTTTTATGCATTTTCAATTTTTTAATCATGTAGATAAGATATAGATAGGAAAAACTCCACTTATAGAGGAAAAGTGGTACTGATGTCTGAATAATTATAGGCACTCACATGAACCTCTGTGTATCAGCATTCACATGACATCTGCTTGTATTTAGTGAAGGGCCCATGGATCAAATCAAGCCTGTGGTCTGTTTTCATTTAGCCCGTAAGTTGAGAATGATCTTTACACTTTTAAAGGGCTGTAAAAGAAAAAAAGAGAGAGAAAGAAACAAGGAAGAATATGCAAGACAGACTGTCTGTGGCCTGCAAAACCTAAAATATTTACTGTCTGGCCTTCACAGAAAAAGTTTTAAAATGTTGATGTAGTAAAATAAGAGGAATTCAAGTCAACTTCAAGTCACCTATAGGACAAGAAAATATAGAACCTTTACATTTATTTGAATGCCGTTAACCCAGAATATTTTGATAAATTAATCTAAATTAGATTTACATTTACACATTAAATGTTTAAGCAGATAAATTGTGTAAACAGTATTATTAAGAACATAGTAAGTTACCAAGAGAACAGACTGGTGTTAAGGATTTCAGTGCAGAAGTTGTCATACCAATATTAAATGCTTAAAATGGCTAAGTGGTATAGTTAGAAATGTCTACACTAAATAAGCATATCGGAAATGCTCCTAGCCTCACTAATTACAAAATAAAGATCTCTCCAGCCTCTTTGTGCAAATGTAGAAGGCTGAAGGGAAGTGAGCACGGAGTGCCTCACGTGACACTAAAAATAGTCCTTTGAATGAGCAAACCTTCCAAGCCACTTCTGTATTTGTCTTCTTGGGTATCTCTGCCATCTGGGCTCCAGGTCTTACAAACCGTCTGGAGAAAAACAAATGAAGTAACTGCTTAATAGATTAGGTCACTCATTACCTCTGTTGTGAAATACTTGGTCAGCTAATTATTTCATGCCAGCGTAAGTATTCCCATTCATTAAAAATACCAACCAATAAAGCTAAAAAAAGAATATGCCAAGCACTGTACCTAGTCCTCTAGTTCCAAAGATGGGCGAGACAGGGCCCCTCCCCTTCCAGTGACTCAAGGTCTCACAGGGAAAATAAACATATAAGGCCAAACCACAAAGCACAATTACGACATGGAATTCAGACAGGGGGCTGCAGAGGCACACAAGAGGGGGCCAGGAAGTAATAAAAGTACATTTCTATTAAAAGTCATTTTTCTCCCTCTACTTCCCAGTTATTTGTTTATTTTACAAATATTTGAGTTTGCATATGGTCACACGTGAGTTTTAAACATAGTAGACAGTGCAGATGAGCAAGATCTAGTCCACACTTTTTAGGAGTTTATGCTCAGAAAAAATAGGATGCAAAAATAACTGTATTAAAAAGAAGAAATGAGCCCTGGCTGGTGTGGCTCAGTGGATTGAGTGCCAGTCTGTGAACTAAAGGGTCGCCAGTTCAATTCCCAGTCAGGGCACATGCCTGGGTTGTGGGCTAGGTCCCCAGTTGGGGACACATGAGAAGCAACTAGTTGATGTATCTCTTACACATCCATGTTTCTCTCCCTCTCTTTCTCCCTGCCTTCTCATCTCTCTAAAAATAAATAAATAAAATATTAAAAAAGAAGAAGAAATGGATATGGGCAACAAGGGATAAATTGGTTTTGGGACACAACAGATGGAAAGGACACTTCAACTTGGATCAGTGAAGATGTTACTAGAGCAATGCTGCTTGAACAGGACCTTGAGAGCCCCTGGGGATCATCAGACAGACATCGTGGGTAGAATAAGCTTGCAAAAGGAGCACAGGGGAAGGCAAAACACAGGAAAAATACCTCGAGTGCCTGTAGAGTACAAGCAGGGAGGGAAGGAGATTAGTCAGGTCTTCTGGGGCTTTGAAGGCCATGCCAGGGATCACGTGCCAAGCTACCAGGCTTTCCCACCAGTGCTCTAGGACAAACTTTAGCCTACAATAGAATCATCTGGAGGGCTTGTTGAACCTCAAGCTCTACCCCCAGTTACTGATTCAGTCAGTCCAGAGTAGGGCTGAGAATTTGCATCTTCAGTAAATTCCCAAGGGATGCTGGCTGGTATTTGAGAACTACTTCTAGAGTGTTAATCTGGTGACAGTGTGCAGGGTGGATCAGAACGGAAGAGGCTAGAGATGGAAACACTGGTCAGAAGACAGTTATACCCATCTAGATGAAAAGTGAGGACCGAGCTGGAGTCAGTGAAAATAAGACAGTCAAGTGGAAGAGACAGGAGTGGGTGTTTTCAAGTAAAAATCCAGTGCCATGTTGTTTTTTGTTGTCCCACCACTCTACAGTGGAAGCAATTAAATTAACGGATTATTAAAGCAGTGTAAAATAAAAAATGAATTTCTATTAACATAATAGAAAGTATCATTCTGAGTTAGTTTAAAGTTCTGTATTAATTAGAAGAGCAACTTCCTTTCAAGTTATGTGAAAAGGCATCCTTTATTTCTTCTGGTATTGAATTGGCCTTGAAAAACAGAACTAAACCAGGAAGGGGTGTAAATGTGAGACTATTACTTTTAATATTAGGAATTATAGCCCTGGCTGGTGTGCCTCAGTGGATTGAGTGCCGGCCTGTGAACCAAAAGGTTGCTGGTTCGATTCCCAGTCTAGGGCTCATGCCTGGGTTGCAGGCCAGGTCCCCAGGATGGGGTGTGCAAGAGGCAACCACACATTGGTGTTTCTCTCCCTCTGTTTCCCACTTCCTTCCCCTCTCTCTAAAAATACATAAAAAAAAATCTTTTTTAAAATAAATTATAATTATATATGAAGATAAAATCTTTGAGTTCATAATCTAAATTTGATGGACCATGAAGGGTCATAAAATCAATTCTTCTGCTTCCAGGAAAATTTACCTTTAAACCTATCAAAATTTACAGTTGTATATTTTATTTATGAAGATCATGAAGGTGAGACTCTTAACAGGTGAAATCAGGGTTAGGGGCTCTGGCAGATTCAAATCACAATTCCTAAGGTTTAGAATTTTGACAAAAGCTACAATTCAGTGTTATCATTCTAATCTGTACTTGTTATTCCTGCTAATTAGATATCTAACAGATAATTGAGGCAATATTTTTCTTTTACTTTTTCTAGAAATTTGTCCTGCAATAACATACAGTCTATTAAAAGATGTACATTTAAGCCTGGCTGGTGTGCTCAGTGGATTCAGTGCCAGTCTGAGAACGGAAGGGTCACTGGTTTGATTCCCAGTCAGGGCACATGCCTGGGTGGTGGCTGGCTCCCAACTGCAGGGCAGGCCAGAGGCAACCAATCTGCATATCTCTCACACATCAATGTTTCTCTCCCTCTCTTTCTCCCTTCCTTCCCCTCTCTTTAAAAATAAATAAACAAAATCTGTTTTTTAAAGGTATACATTTAAACCACTACCTTTTTTGCAGTTTATGTAAGTTATAAATATAATTTCACTATACTTAGAAGTTCATAAAACTTAATTGTAAACTTCTTTGTTATTCATTTTGAACATTACAATTTTATTAGTAGAAAGCTACTAAAATTATGTAGCAAACCCTTTTTGTCTCTAGCACAGACCAGTGTGAGAACTATCTCATGGGTCGGAATGAAGCATTCTACAGCAGTGGTTCTCAACAGGGGAGATCCTGCACCCAGGGGACATTCGGCAATATCCAAATACATTTTTTAAAATTATTTATTTATCTTTAGAGAGGGAAGGGAGGGAGAGAGAGAGAGAAACATCAGTGTGCGGTTGCTGGGGGACATGGGCTGCAACCTAGGCATGTGCCCTGACTGGGAATCGAACCTGCGATGCCTGGTTTGCAGCCCACGCTCAATCCACTGAGCCACACCAGCCAGGGCCCCCACTAATATTCAAATACATTTTAGTTGTCAGAGCCCTGGATACGCTGCTGGCATCTATCAGGCAGAGGTCAGAGTTGCTGTTCAACATCCTACAATGCACAAGACAGTGCCCTGTAACAAAGAATTATCTAGCTCAAAATGTCAGTAGTGTTGAAGTTGTAGGACCCTATTCTAGGGAATTAGAGATCACTTCATACGGGTACTTATTGAGCACTTACGGTTATGTATCTAATGCAGCACATGTATAATTGTGAAAGCGTAAATCATAAGCAAATATCTTCCACAGCGTGATATACTTAGTGTGTGGAGAGAGTTTTGAAGTCGTTTTTATCATATATAAATTAGAATCACTGCCAAAGGATAAATGATCTGAAGGAATTTTTTGTGGATGGGCTTCTTTTGCTTGTGTCTTTTTTCGTAAAAATCTTGGTTCCAATTTACTCACAGAACTGAGCTCTGGAACATTTCAGGCCTGGCACGGAACATGGTTTTACACATGTAAGTGAAATAGAAGATGAATACATGTAAAAAGCTATGAGTAAAGATAACACACGGTGATTGGTTAGCTGGATGAAAGCCCAGTTTGAACTCTGAAAAGTGTGGCGTTAGAACCATGCATTTTTTTTTGAGGAAACTAAGGAACGAAGCGGCCAGGAGGCCTGTGTGACTTGTCGGTGGCAGGCTCCGCTTTCCCTGGTGCTGCTTCTTGGGAAGGGCAATGGGAGGCACCGAGCAGAAAGCTTTCGAAGTAGTGCTGTCATGCCTGTCCCAGCTGCGTTCCCTCTCTGCTATGTGCCTGGTCCTCAAAATTCCACCTCTGAATGTGACTTTGATTCCTGCTCACATGCTAAGTGCCTAACTGCCTCAATGCAGGCAGTACAGAACTGAAAGAATTAAGTTTAGTTCGAAGTTATCCAGGGAGCAAAAGGTGTGGGTGCTTCCTCAGCCACGAGTCTCTTTTAAACGGTAAAGCAGAAAGAATTCTTAAAAACCTGCCACAGGGCACTTGCCCCAATCATCTAGAACATTCGTTTTCAGAAAGTATATGCCTCTGAAGTGAATGGTCTGTGGCAATGGGGACCTTTGAGGTATGGGAAAATAGGCTGTGTTATGCTGTGGTGTGAAAAATATTCATAAAGAAAATAATAGCTGTAGCCTACTTCCAATTTTTTCCTGACTGCTCCTCAATAAGTGTGAGTTTTATTCCCTTTCAGCTTAAAAATTCTGTGATTTCTCTGTGACATGAGCAAATCATAGGTGGGTACGTTCATCGGCCTGAAAGGGACGTTAGACTCAAGGTGAAGAAGCCTGCCTTTGGAAGACTGCCTCACTGTCCTGTGGTTCAGAAGCCCAGTTTCCCGCAATTCGTTTCGGGTTAGATGCAGATGTTTAGGGTGTGTCTGGGGCTGGACTGACAGTTCCTGCAGATGCCCATCCATAGCAGCCTCCGCTCTTCCCTCATTGATTTGCTGATGCCTAACTTGGGGACAGAACACTGAGCATCAGTTTTCCTCGTTGTGTTTTTACACCCAGGGGTTTTGGTAGAGTCAATTCAATGTCTAAAACGCACCGCCTTTACTAAGCATCATGTAACACTGAGAGTCCCTTTTAAGAATCTGCGTTTCACTGTATTTATGAATGCAACACAGGGGGAAAAACATGTGGAATCACCGTTGATAAAAATTAATGAATTCATTCAAAAACATTTACTAGGTGTCACACCCGCTGCATGTCAGCACTGTATTAAGTGCTGGGGATACAAAGAGGAATTCAACAGGAACTTTATCACCAGAAAACTGAGGCTGGAAGGAGGAAGATGGGTGCTGATGGGGAAGCAAGGAGAGCTGGGCCAACATCTCTACAGCAGGGGAGCAAGACAGGAGGGAGACAAAGTGGGGAACGGGTGGTGGGTTGGAAAAGCTTCCCAATAGAGGAAGCACCAACTTGTTTACGTGGAGTTTCTGGTTTCATCTTAAATGGCGGGGAAAGGTAATAAAGGAATCACAGATGGCTGGTGTTAGGGAAAAAAAATCAATACTCCTGTCATGTGATTTGAATAGAGTTCCACTTCTACAACTAATTCACAGTTACTTTTAAAAGATTGTCACAATACCATAAGCGTGTGTTGGGGGCTGAGCTCCTTTGTTTTGGGCCAAATCTTTCTAACAAAGCTAATTTGCTTCAGGAAACATTTGCCATCGTGAGGTATAAACTTTACCGCATCTCTTTCCAAAGGCAACTTGCCATGGGAAGATACCACCCCCTGAATTCAGTCATTTCATCATCTATGTGCTATATTACTGGGTTTTTATAAGTTGAAACACTATTTCCTCCTGCATCAAATAAGTCTGTAAGAAGTTTGAGGTGGATTTATCATGAACTGAGTGAAACTTAAGCTTCAGGGCTCTTCACTTGCATTTAGGCCCCTTCCGAGGTCTCTGGAGGGGCCCAGCAATGTTCATATTCATGATTTTGCATGTTCGTATTAGGATTTCCCAAAACAGATGAGGTTCAGGCTCCACAAAAACCTTGATTTACCCCTGGGTTTCAGGTAATTATAATTCAATAAATATCTTAGATGAGATTTCTGTGTTATTGACAAACACTGAGAGAATAAGTTAGCAGTGTGGGAAAGGGTCTGTTCTGAATCTGAAATCCACCTCAAAGACATACCAATAGTGCCTTGATAGAGTGATGCTTTTTGAATGGTAGTCATAATCTCTTTCAGATGAAATCAGGAATGAAATATATTATAGAAAACCAACAGTGGTTGATAATCCTACATGCTAAGTATACTTTTTCCCCCTGACTTTAGAGTGCTTCTATTTCATTCACCTACACGGGTCCAGACTGATGTCTTATTTAATAAAAATTTTTTTAGTTCACTTCATTAGTTCTAACAGTGCAGGCTCCATGATTTCAGAAAACGAAGGGTGCTACAATACAGGAAGTCAGTGTGTTATCCAGATAGAGCCTGGCTTGTCCGTGGCACATCCGTATTGTGCCAAGATCATAAGCACTGAGGGAGAACAAGAGGAAACCAAGCCTTATGCCTTTCGAATTGCTTACCCCGCTGTGGCGAATATCAGTGAGGTGGGTGTGGCCTCACTGCGAGGGCAGCTGAGCTGTGGTCGCACAGACACTGGTCAAGTAGCCGGGTTGGTTTCCGTTGATAGCCGTGAGCATGGTGGATCCTGGCAGCGTCTTCTTGGGTTCAGAAAGGCATAAACATTGACGACGAAAACACCAACTGGGGTCCGTCCTTTGGGACGAAAGGTGGTGGTTTTGCTTTCAATAGTTCAAACGTTTTGAGATTGTCGCACCCAGCAGCTACCTTTCTTCTTTCTATTCTTCCCATTTGTATTATAAGGTATTTTCTTTCTCTCAAAAGCATAGTGATTCTTCCTCTGCCCTGTAATGTTTCTTTAACATTTAATAAATGTAAATCTACATTTATTAGCTGCTTATTATGTTTCAGGCACTGTATTTAGTGTTTTTACTAAAGTAAAAGTAATATTACTTTACTAAAGTAAAGTAGAAGTAACACAAGTAATATCGCGTGCCTAAAGCTCTTAGAATAGTGTTTGGCACACGGCAAACGCTCAATACGTCGCCTCACACTGCATCTCATTTTCACTTTCCCAGCAGCTCTTGGGACGCAGGTATCATCATCCTCATCGGAACTCAGAGGCGTTGGGTAACCTGCCTCGGTTCACACTGTTAGTAAGTGGCAGAACCACTTATGAGCTTTGGAGCAGTTTTCTGTGCAACCCTGCATTCCCTGGTAATAGGAGCTGAACGACGACAGTTTGGCATTTCGGGCACTGTATGCTGAACTTGGTTTCTATCTTGAACAGGAACTTCAGAGCAGAGTGCTCCTTGTCCCCAGAGAATCCCATGCTTCCGCAGCAACTGGCCTTGCCACCTGCAGGCATCCCCAGCGCCTGTTCACTGCCCAGTGCAGATACGACATCATTACTGCTTGGTGCCTACTCTGTGCAGATGCTCTTTCACTTAATTCTCAAGCCGTCTTATGAGGTTAATGTCACAACACTAAGTAAGACTCAGACGTGTTCATTAGTTGAGTGACTTCACCAGGAAGTGATAGCCATTTTTAACCCAGGTCTGCCAGATTCTAGGGCCCTTACTTATTCCGCTGTTCCTTCCTCTGCCAGGGACTCCTCTTCAAGGCTTTTTCTCAGGACTCTGATTAAAATACAGCTTCATCTTTTCAGATTCTTTAGGCTTTGCTCCCTGAGAAAGGATTTGCAGGAGGCAGGCAGAGGTCTTGCACTGAGGAGCACCACGCGGGGGGTCGCGCTCTCACGGTCACGGAGAATGTGTAGGTGAATAAAGGGAAGGGGCCGATCCATCCCCAAAGTGCTTCAAACGCACAGGAACAGGGTCTAGGTCACTCTGCTTATTTCTCCGATTACTGGTTCCTTTCCAAGGAACCAGTTTTGTCAGCTTGCCTTGGGATTCTGTCTAGATAGTTTTGGAGTTTGTCCTATTTTAAGTTTATTTTTACTGCCTGCTTGGGACATTTTTTTTTTTTTTAAGCTAAAGCTGTTCAGATTTCAGTACATTCTGGACAGTGACAATGTGCTTCAGTCCTCAGTTCTCTGTCTCCTCAGTTAATAGTAAGGAAACGTAGCCCATCGGTATGGACCTGCATAGGGAAATACGGGGGAAGGTAACAAGTGAGAAATGTACCCATACTTTGTGAGCTACCTTTCACCTGTCCTATTGTCCTACAGCAAAGGGCTAATACAAAATATTTAAGTTTTTCTCTTCAAATAAGATATCTTTTAAAAAATCATTTAAAACAGCATTTCTGTATGTGTGTCTATGAGGTTTTTTTGCTTAATCCTTTCACCTTTTTCACTCAGCACCCCAACCCCCCTCCCTTCTGACAGCCGTCAGTTTGTTCTCTGTCTCTGTGAGTCTGTTTCTGTTTTGTTTGTTAGTTTATTTTGTTCACTAGATTCCACATCTAATGAGATCATATGGTACTTGTCTTCCTCTGACTGGTTTATTTCAATTAGCATAATGCTCTCCAGGTCCACCCATGCTGTTGCAAAAATATAGCTATGAGAGATGACCGAGATTTTAGTGCTTGTTTTTTTCTAGAATTTTTATGGTTTTGTGTCTTTCATTTAAGTCTTTTATACATTTTCAGTTTATTCTTGTGTAAGGCGTAAGTTGCTGATCTAATTTCATTTTTTTTTTTTTGCATGGTCTCCTCTAAGCACTGTTTTGTCCTTTCACTTGATTGCTCCCGTTTTCTCCTTCCTATTTTATTTATCTGCTTTCATCTTTATTATGTTTATCATCTGTATTACGTTTATCATCCTTTCTTCTCCTTACTCTCTAATTTGCGCTTTTTTTTTTGTTTGTTTCTTAAGGTGGAAGCAGAAGCAGCGGAGAATTGCTTTAGCAACATGCCCCATGTTGACATCCTGTGTTTTCAATTTCAGTTCATTTAGAATAGCTTTAATTTCCCTTATGGTTTCTTCTTTGACCCATAGGGCTCCTTAGAAGCATGTTTTTTAGTTATCAAATATTTGGAGATTTTTTTTAGATCTGTTAATTTCTGATTTAATTCCACTGTGGTCAGAGAATATATGTTGAATGACTAAAATTATTTTAAATTTATTGAGACTAATTTTATGGCCAGTAAATCCTGATAATAAGCCAGAACATGATCTATTTTGGTAAATCTTATGTGTCCACTTGAGAAAAAAATGTGCATTCTTCTGATTTTGGGTGGAGTGTTCTATAAATACCAAGAAGGTTGACAGAGTTGTTCAAGCCTTCTCTACCCTTACTGGCTTTCTATCTGCTTGTTCTAGCAGTGATTGAAGGAGGGATGTTGAAGTATTCAACTGCAATTGTGGATTCGTTTCTCCTTGTCATTCTCGTGTTTCCTTCATATATTTTGAAGCTGTGTTACCACGTGCATAAATTTCTCAGTTATATCATCTTTATGAACTGAGCTTTCTGTTTTGATGAAATGACCTTCTTTATCCTGGTAATATTCTTTGCTTTGACACTGACTTTGTCTTATAGAAATATCGCCACTCCAGCTTTCTTTTGATTAGTGTTAGCCTGGCTTATTTTTTATGCTTTAACCTGTTTGTATTTTTCTCCCGAAGATGGTTCTTGTAGACACATATTGTTGGCTTTTGCTTTTTTTATCCAGTGTGACAACTCTATCTTTTAATTAGCAAGATTAGACCATTTCCATTTAATGCAATGATTGGTGTTATTACATTTAAATCTACTGTCTTGCTATTTGTTTTCTATTTGTCCCATCTGTTCTTTGTTCTTTTTCCCTCTTTTTCTTTCTGCTTTTGGATTGAATACATTTTAGTATTTTATTTTATTTCCTTTATTAACTCAGTAGCTGTGACTCAGGTTTTGTTAATTTAGTGGTTGCTTTATGGTTTTTAATGTACATCTTTAGCTTATCACAATCTATCTTCCAGTAATATTTTGCAACTTCACCAATAGTATGAGAATCTTGCAATAGTGTAATTCCATTTGTCCCTCCTGACCTTTTTGCTATTGTTTTCAATACATTTTACTTTTACTTATGTTATTTATGTGTGGGAAAACATCAATCAGTTGCCTCTTGCACACCCCCATTCAGGGACCTGGCCCACAACCAGGAATCACACCAGCTACCTTTTGGTTTGCAGGAAGATGCCCAGGCCACTGAGCCACTGTTTTAGATAAAAGAAAGTTTGGTTAGTGTTTAGTAGCTGAATGAATTTTAACTGAAATTAAGTAACTTTGACTTTGCTATCTTAGGACTTTGATTTGCTTCTGATTATGGTTATACTCCAGAAGTAGGGTTGATTAATAAAATACAGGATGCTTGGTTAAATTTGAATTTCAAGTAAGTAACCAATAATTTTTAAGAGAAAGTTTGCTTTTCTCTTAAATATTGTAGGTGACATGCTTATCCTAACAATTATTGTTGCTGATCTGAAATTCATACTCAGCTGAGCATCTTCTGTTTTTATTTGCCAACTCTGGCTAGTCGTGTCCATACTGTAGGGTACCTCTGACATTCCGTGGTGTTACCCTGCTTTTGCTGAGGATCAGTCTTAGGACTCTGTTGCATGAAGAGGTTTGTGTTTACAGTAGATTTCAGCCTCAGATTCTCTCTGCCCAGGAGAGAAAACTGCATTTATCAACCTTTTGAACTAAGTCTGCAAAGAAACTTTCACAACACTTCATAAGGTCTTGGTGGTCCCTTGGCACATCCTGACCTCTGCTGTGGTAAGCTTTTACTTGGTATAGAAGAGAGTCCCTAATGGTCACTAAGTATGTAATAACCTTTTTAGTCACAGGGAGAGAAGCTTCTAGCACGTGGACATGTCAATGAACTAAACTGCACACTCTGCTGCAGGCTTTTGTCCAGAGAGTAGTCACTTGAGCCCCTCTTAGTTATGCATAGGCAAGGGGAACTGACACCCACTATCTTGAAAAAAAAAAAAAAAAAAAAAGACACAATAGGACATCTTGGTTTTTTTCTTTCTTTTTTTTTTAGTGTGTATGTGTGTGTGTGTGCTTAGAAAATGCTATTTCTCCCTTTAGTAGTTAGATTCAGCGGGGGTGAGCCAATTTGTACAAAGTGCACAGTGAGGGTCTCCTGTATGTAAACACACTGTGACCGCGAGTGCAGTTGCTTCCTGAAACTTGAAGTAAGGCGGAACTAGTGAGGTCAATTGGCATGGCCCTGCCCATGGCACTGGGGTAGGAAACAGGTTAGAGGTCTAGAACCAACAAGGGGCTAGAAACTCCATTGGATTCAAACCACCCTCGGCCCCGACTCCCAGTGTGATCTGAGGAACAATATCAAGGCACATGGGTGAGAATATGGAAGAAATGAAGCCTTCGAAACCCAGCGTGGGATCCCACTGTAGCTTGGACAGGAACCTGAACCAGTAAGAGCATCCTACCAACAGACCACCTGAACCAGCCTTGTAGGATTGGCTTTTGATACTGACACCTAGTGGCAATATCTGGCAATGACATCAGAGCTGAGCTTGTTCTTTGTCCACCTGGTGCCAGGAAGCAGGACTGAAGGAATCCAGTTCTTGGACTGCATCTTGGACTGCACAGGGGAAGAGGAAGGACTGAGGAGGAAGAGGACTCAGGAGGGAGAGCCTGGACCTCTTGTACATAGGGTAGAAGGCTGCTGAGGCAATTATAAGAGGTGGTTCTATTGAGTTTACGTCCTTGCTTTGCCCCAGGCTATGAGAAGTTGGCAAATTCCTGCATCTCTTTTTGCCTCTGTTTCTGTAGAATGATGATAATAATAGTACCTATCTCCTAAGGTTGTTGTGGGGATTAAATGAGTTAATGCTTGTTAGAATAGTGGCTGGCACATAGTAAGTGCTCAGTAAATGGTGGAATTATACTGGCACTCAGGTGAGGAGATGGCACAACAAACTCAGAGGTAGATAGGATTTACTTTGCAAATGCTGTGAGTGATTTTCAGAGAATGTGTCTTGCTCCACAGCAGACAGACATGATTTGAAATCTGGTACTCCATCTGACTTGCATTTCCTGGAAGTTTGAAATTACCTAACCTGGAAACCAGGTCTCTGTGATTGTTTAGCCATGGTCAGAGACAGACGCAAAGTTAGGTGTTTATTTATTTTTGCAGGGCTCTTTTCAGTTTATTGCATGAAGCAGTTATACTAATCCCAGTTAAAAGCACTAGGTCTAACTATAGACCTCAAATGGTTACATTATATAAGCTTTGAGGTTTTTAAACTTGTGACAAGGGACAGAGGGGAAATTCCACTCATTGCAAGGAAGTCCTCACATAGCCTCATTGAGCCAAAAAGCACTTAAAACCATGAATCTTCAGCTGGTCAACTCAGCCCCGTCCAATCTCTATGAGGAACTGGTGTATGTTCTTGCACTGGTCACCTCATAGCTAAATTACTTTTCCATATTCTGGATGCTCAATTACAGTAAAATTGCAGGTAAATTTCTTCAATGCTTTCACTAGTTTTTTTTCTTATTATAATCATCAGTGATTTCTTGACTTCCTTTAATAAGGGTCTTCCTGCTGGTTCTCTGTTGAATTCTTGTATGGGTGTAATCCTTAGTGTCAGAAGGAAACAGACCATCACCCATACTTGCATCGGCAAAGGGGCTGAACGAGTGGAGGTTCTGGACAGCAGACACACTGTGTGATTCCTTTTCCCCTTTTTCCTCACTGGAAACTGCCCGCGGAAGGCTGGGGTGGGAGAAGGGGTGAGCAGAGAATTGGTAAGCACGGGGGGTGGGGGGAGGCCGCTGAGTCGTAGGTGGTGGCTCAGTGACTGGGGCCTGAAGTTATTATTATTTTTTAATTTTTAAAAAATATTTTATTTATTTATTTATTTATTTATTTATTTATTTATTTTTAAAGAGAGGGGAGGGGAGGAAGAAAGAGGGAGAGAAACAACAATCGGTTGCCTCGGGAACCTGGACAGGAACCCAGGCATGTGCCCTGACTGGAAATTGAACCAGTGACCTTTGGCTCTGTGGGACCTTTGGCTTTGTGGGATGACGCCCAAACCATTGATCCACACCAGTCGGGGCCTGAAGTTAATTATTCTTTTATGGCAAATAAATCTGAAGCTGAAGTGAACAGGAGAAAAAAAAAGCCCTATTTACCATCGCCTTTGATTTTTTTCCCCTCTTGAATACATTGTTTCTTTTCCATCTTCAGTGCCTTGCCTTGGTTTAACCCTCATCTCTTGCCTGGACTCCTGCTGATCCTTTTCCCCTCTCCCCTCCCCTCCATGTATCTAGAAGGCTGATCTTTCTGAACTGTACCCCCACCTCGAGCCTTCAGTGTCTCCCCATCTCTGGTGAGACTGTTCGGGCTGTTCAGCTCTGTACAATCACACCCCAGTCTCCTGTTGAGCTTCTGTTCCTGCAACCCTCTGAAGAGCAAGATTCTCTTTCTTTCTGGTCGCGAAGCATTTGGACACTTCTATGGCACCACTCACTGTGTTGTACTGTAACTGTTGTTCACACTCAGTCATTCCAGGAGACAAGCAATTGAAGGCAGAGATCATATCTCATCCACTGGTGCCCCCTTAGTGACACCAGGCTAGGAAGTGTTGTTAATTGGGACACATCATCCTTGGGACTCATTTAGGATACAGAGGTGGCTACTCTTTGAGTTTAGGGTCAAACGCCACTCTTCTTTGCATCATAGGTATTGTATTATAGTATGAAACAGACGAGGAGAAAATAAATGGTCATGATACATTATATGGATGTGCCATTTTAAAATCTTTTAAGAAAACTATAACATTGCAGTTTGGTTATACACCAGAGCTCTCTAATCCACAAGCAAAACAAAAAATATTATTGTCAGAATTTATTGTGGTACTTGGTGGTGATATTGGTGAGCAACAGCTCAAGTTGGAAAGCTTAAGCAGGTTCCAAGTGACAGGTCAGAAGCCAGAATAGTGGGGTCTCCGAAGATTTATATGGGCACGCCAGGCACAGCAGCAGTGACTAATCTGTGCTTCTGGTTGATGGTGGTGCAGTGGGGAGGTTAGGCGCTGCTAACCAAACTGGATTCAGTCCTAGCGTAGTTGCTCTGGCTATGTCACCTTGGCCAACCTCCTCAGCCTCTCTGTGACCAAATTTACTTATATGTAAGATGGGGATAGTCACGGCACCACTCACAGTGTTGATATGCAGAGTTAATGCCACGAAGTGCTTAGGGACAGTGTCTGGCAAGCTGTAAGCGCTGTGCCTGTGTTAGCCCTTGTGGAGCTCAGTCCTATTCTGAAAACGGAGCATTATATAATCAGGCCCTCCAGGGGAGAAGGTCTTCCTTCCTTTCAACCATCCAGATGCCCCGCACCTGTGCACACTGTCCCTCCATTTTTAAAAAATCCTCACTGGAGGATATGTTTTATTGATTTTAGAGAGAAAGGAAGGGAGAAAGGGAGGGAGGGAGAGGTGGGGAGAGAGAGAAGAACATTGATGTGAAAGAGAAACATTGATTGGTTGCCTCTCCTACAAACCCCAACAGAGGATCGAACCTGTAACCTTTTAGTGTACAGGATGATGCTCCAACCAACTTAGCCACCTGGCCAGGGCTGTAGCTCCCTTTTACATACTGCTTTTGAGTACCAAACACTTAAGGACTCAATCTCATTCCATTTTCCCCTTTGACCTTGATTCTTTTCTAACGGATGTGAGTCCTGAATCCAATGCATGTGTTCTGAACAAAGCACGAGAAACTGCAAACATCCCCTTCAGCCTCTGCCCAGCTGGGCCTCCCTTGCCAGGTCCTCCCTTGCACTGGAGGGCCTCCAAGTGTTACTGGGGCTAATTATTTCTTTTAAAGATTTTAATTATTTATTTTTAGAGGAGAAGGGAGGGAGGAGAGGGAGAGAAACATTGATGTGAGAGAGAAATATTGATTGGTTACCTCTTGTACATGCCCTGACTGGGTACTGAACCTTCAACCCAGGCATGTGTCCTGACATGGAATTGAACTGGTGACCTTTCACTTTGTGGGACGATGCCCAACCAACTGAACCACAGCAGTCTGGGCACCATAGCTAGTTATTAATAAAGGAAAGAGAGCAAAGGGAATTGGATAGTGAGTTTAATAACCCGGGAGCAAGAGCCTGTGTGCTTCACCAGGAAGCTGCAGCTACCACCCCAAGTGAATCATAGCACTGCTCTACCAAGTGAGCTAACAATCCTCCTTCCCCCCTCTGGTACTGTGTGGTTATTGGGGGGCACAGGGGGCAGAGCTTGATCATAGAGGCCTGTCAGTCTAACTAGGGGGTGGACCTATCAAAAAGCCCATGAAAGTTTGGAAAGTTGATTGGTTCTTTTGAAAAAGCATCTGGCCCATCCCAAACCCAAACTAATATAAATCCCAGAGGAACAAAGAATCTCTTCTCTCTCTCTCTCTCTCTCTCTCTCTCTCTCTCTCTCTCTCTCTCTCTCAGGAGCTGCACTTGCCTTGTGCATTTCTCTTGCCTGGGAGCCCGTGGCCATGTGGGTCTGGCAGCTACCGGGGCTGCAGCAGACTAGTGGGCTCCAAAGGGCTGAGCTTTAACATGAAGCAGAAACTCTGGACACTAGCTTTTACTTCGGTCTTGCTGAGGACAAGTTTGGACTTTTTCCATGGTGGGACGGACAGAGATGGGTCTTTGGAAACTTACGTGACAGCTTCTATTTCCACCCGAATGAATGTTGCCGCACCACAATCTTCCCTATGTGGGTCCTCGGAATACTTCCCTTGTGATTCGTCGGGTGGAAGAGCCTGGTTTCTACCCACAACACAAGGGCAAGGGGAGGGGCTGGGCCCCTGCAGAAACAGCATTGGCCTATGCAGTGAAGGATGCTGACTTGGCTTGCACAACAGGAAGGACTGAAAGGAACCTGAGAATTCCAATTAGGTTTAAACCAATGAGCTAGAAACTTTTGGGGAACCACTGTGGGCAACGAAGGGACGGTGATCAGCATCCCTTGAACTAGCACTGGGAAAACCTGTGGTCCAGCTGGTACGGCAAGGGAGCAGTTTCTGAGAGTGTCAGAAGGGGGATTGATTCCCTTGGTGGTGAAGGATAGAGGCTGCTGAACAAACCCAGACCCCTTCATCTTTAAATGGGGAAGACCCTAATTGGGGAAAGGTGGGCTACAATGGGGCCTGGGACACCCCTTCCCCTAGCCGCTCTCCTCACCTGATGGAGTCTAAAGCTAGATGAAATAAAGCAGCTTTAGGGGATCCTGCCGGTTGGAATCTGCACAGCCCCTGAGGCCAGTCCCTCCTCCCCACTTTCTTAGGCGGCCTTGGTCGCTTCAGGAGGAAAAGGTAGAAAAACCACCTGCTGCTTCAAAGCCACGGACCACACACCAGCTCTCCGGGTGGCCCTGCCTTCCAGTCACTCAGGGCACTGGAGGATTAATGGTAGTAGAACTAGGGTGTGTATCTCAATCCCAAAGCTGGAGAACCTTGAGGCGTCGGGCTTGTGGAATCGAGTCCACAGCTGGTCACTCCTCTCCTCCCTACTGGAGTCTCCTTTGGGGAAAATGGCCTGCCACCAGGATTCGACCATTCTCTTCCGGACCCCCAGGAAGCTCCGCTGGGGGCGCGGCACATTGGAGAGAGGCGTGGGTCCCGCCCCTGGGTTTGGGGCACTCGCCCCCGCTCACTGGAGGTCAGGGGTAAGTGCCTGGCCGCCGCGGAGGGATCCTGACGCTGCCCAGGCCGGAGTCAAGGCGAGCTAGCGCTTCCAGTTTCCTTCCCTCCCGCCTCCGGCGGCCTGAGCCTGCGCCCGCTCCAGTTGCTGCAGCAGCTGCTCCTGCTGGCTC
This sequence comes from Tonatia bakeri, assembly GCA_004024845.1. Taxonomy (NCBI): domain Eukaryota; kingdom Metazoa; phylum Chordata; class Mammalia; order Chiroptera; family Phyllostomidae; genus Tonatia; species Tonatia bakeri. The sequence continues at coordinate 55,713 of PVIA01008216.1, forward strand.
CGGCTGGCAGCGTGGGGTACGCGCCGAAGTGGCTCGGGCTGCCAGGATGGGGGCGAGGAAGAGCCGGAGGAGGCGAGAAAGAAGTACAAGAGTAGGGCAAGGAGGCGCAGCGTCTTGGCAACGAGCTCAGGGAGCAGGGGCTAGCCGCGACGGCGGCGCCCCGGCACAGGACGCTGGACGCGGTTAACCTGCAGGGGCCCAGAGCGCGCAAGGGCGGGGAGCCTCGAGCGGAGTGCGGCTGGAGAGGAGGGCTGGCGCCGGGTCCTCCAAGAAGGGGCTGATTATACATTATTAGCCAGTTGCCGCCTAATAAGCCAAAAGCTGCTCATCAGCTGCGCCAGCTGCGCAGGGGAGCAGGTCCCGGGACGGAGTGCAGCAAACACGCGCGTCGCACGGCGGACTGTGTCCCCTCACTTTCTGCGCTGCGCCAGCGCAGTCCTGGGCAAGCAGGTGAAGGCCGGAGGAGGGGGAGCAGTCCCCGCTCCAACCTCCTTCCCCGCCCGCACCCCACCTCCGAGGCAGGGCTGGCGGTCGGCTGTCGTGACCTCTGCGCGCCCCGCAAGGGCGCGTGCAGCTTTCTGAGCCGAGGCGTCTCCCTGTCCCCTTAACCGCGCCCCGCGGAGGCGGCTGTAGTAGCAGCGATATGGCTTTGTAGTAGCAGAGTTGGTGGGTTTTTGGGGTGGCACCGGAGGCGGGAGGAGATCCCCGAATTCCTGCGCCTGGGGCGCGTTCCTAGATATGGCAAACGGTGGCGGCGGCGGAGGAGGCGACTATGAATGAGTAGCTGCAATACATGCGCGAACCATCTCAGCCCAGACGCACCCTCCTCCTCCTCATCCTCCTTGTCCTCAGTCCACACGCCAAAAACGGATGGTTCACCATTCCAGTGACGATGAAGACCAACAGCCGAGACCAACACGTGTGGAGGGCTTTCCTGGCTTCCTTCATGGTAACTTTATTCGGGGGCCTCTTGATCATCCAGCTCTGGCGGACGCTCACGTACCTGTGCACTGTTTGCTGGCACTGAGATGGCGAGACGAGGGTGAGGCGCGCCCTGGGCGTCCGCCCCCTTCGCCAGCCCCGCCGACTCTCTGCGTCCCCAGGAGCGCACCTCCCCGCTCTTCACAGCGCGGTGACTCCCTCCATCTCGGCCTGCCCTCCGCTCGCCGCCTTCTCTTCCCTCCGTTCTACCTGTGCGCTCGAATTGGGGCAGCGAGCGCCGCGCTGGAGGTGAGGAGTTGCCCCCCAACCCGTGCGCTCTAGGACGCGGAAGCTCAATCTTGCCCCTCATTCACTGTAGGGATGTTTGCGGCTGTGGCCAGGGTGGGAGACCCGCGCCGCTCTGGTCCTGCGGTGCAGGGTCGGGAGAGCCAACCCCGCGGGCACCGAGGAAGCCGGATGCCGCTGGGTGCGTGTTCCCTGCCACCACTGGGCGCCTGCGGCGGGTGAGGCGGAACACAACAGGCCGCACATTAGAACCTGTTGGGGAGACGGGCTCGTGGAGTCAGAAAGAAGAAAATACGCTGGGCAGGGGAGAAAACCTTTTGAACTATGACCATGGGGTAGGACCATGACCAGAGGAAATGGGGGTCCTGGGGGCTGGAGAAATTTGGGGAGATGCATCACAATTTTAGAGGCGACCCAGGGAGGCTGCCATTTGAGGAGTGTGGCGAGGTCACACATCTGATCTCACCTCCCTCTCCCTCCATTAGATATTCTCGTGGAACATGCCCCCACCCCACCCCAAGCTCTGCGGCGTGTCTGTATTCTTGCCGCCCACGCCACCCACTTTAGGTCCCTGGAAACGCCACCAACAGCGTGGAGCTGGAGCGGGAGGTCCGCCTGAGAGTCAGCCGAGGTCGCGGTTCCTCAGGAGCCTTACCCCTGACGCTTGTGAGGTGGCTGGATGTGGGGTAAGCTATTCTTGGCACAGACGCCCACGAGCAGCGAGGCTCACTGCCCTTTATGGTTGGTAGGCCTCCTGGACTTCCCAGGGCCAGCACCTTCACTGGAGGGGAGATCAAGGGGGATGCGGGAGCAGTGCAGGGCAGAGGCAGATCTCCCTGGGGATGTCCACACCTTTCCTGGGAAAGTAAGTCCCGCGACCCATCACACTTCCACAGGGCACAGCAAGGGATCGCAGGCTCCTTAGATGCTTCAGGAAGAAGTAGGGAAACCAGGGGCTGTGGGTGACACACGAGGGTGAGGGTGGCTGAACTTTGTTTCTGGGTCATGAATCCCACATCCTGTTGGGTGCTGGATGTTCTGGGGGCACCTTCGTCTAGGAAATGCTGGAGTGTTGGAAATAAGGGAGAAAAATAAAAGCCAACACTCTTCCTCTCCTGCCACTTCTCCAGGGGCCTCCAGATGCTGGCCAGCCTGTTTTCTTTGGAGTTACCGCCATCTCAGCCATAGAGGTTTCTCCTCACCAGCCAAGGTGGAAAACCACCCGTTTTCAGAATCTTAACCGTGAGACCCTGAGACCATGCCCCTAGCCTCGCTCTCCTCTGAACAACCAGGGACTCATAGAGCCTCCTCGTCCACACGTTTCCTCTCCTCCGGCTCCCCCAGAGTCTTCAGCCCTGGAGTTCATTTTCCTTGCTGAGATGTGGGTCTGCCCTGAGGGGGAAGAAGGCTTGTGGCGGAGTGCATCTGAAGTGTCCTCTAGACTGAGTGATTTTGGTGAACCTTTTAACAGCCTTCTTAGCCATAAGGAACTGGGCAATATTGATTATGATGAGAACTTGTTTTCAATGAATCAAAATTAAATTTTGGTGTTTTTCTGACTCAGGGTTTTAAACAGGCTCTAAGGTCTTTTGACTCCAGGGAGTACCTCGAAGCCACTGCAGTGCCTGGGATGAAGTGCTGATCACGTCCACGGAAAGAATCTTTCCTGAATGGTGACCAAGCGTAACTTCCGTCAGTTTTCTCAAGGAAATAGGTTTTGGGTAATGGTCATGATAAAAATAAAACAACCCCTATATATTAGGCTGTATTTTGAGCTCCTGTTCAGTTGACGTAACTGGAAATTTCTACAAAATCAGAGATGTTTGCAGTTGGTTGGTAAGATATGAGGCTGATGGGGAACAAGATCAGGTCACTTTTGATACCATTAGAATTCTTTTTCTTTATTTTTTTTAAATATTTATTTCCAGAGAGAGGGGAAGGGAGGGAGAAAGAGAGGGAGAAAAACATCAGTGTTCGAGAGAAACATCCATTGCATACCCCTGACCAGGGTCCTGCCCAGGCATGTACCCTGACTGGGAATCAAACCCACGAGCTTTTTGGTTCACAGGCCGGCACTCAATCCACTGAGCCACACCAGCTGGGGCTAGAATTAATTTTCAGCCATGCCCAGACTCTTAGTACCTGTGCCGTGCTTTGCTCTGTTAAATCAGTGTAGCCAGCTCATCGCACCCAATGATAATAACCAAAGCCTTTCGTTAGCTACTCTTTCTACCCTTGGTGTCTGTCGCAGTCATGGTGTTTTTGCCCTTCGTTCTTCTTGCTTTCCAAGTATTTGGTAGTTGTTGAGATGCTGTACAGAAGAATGCATTTGGCTCGAATGTGGGGTAATTACTTTACTGCTGCGTTCCCCTAGCAAACCTAGGCTGATTTCCCACAGAACTCTACTGGCCCTCAGACGTGTTCACCCCACCTTCATTCAGTCTCAAGCTGGTCTGAGCACGGGCCAGGGTCCAGTGGAAGGCGTGTCTTTTTAGCCTCAGAAATCCCGAGGGAGATGACTTTCAGCAGGGAGCTGTGGGATCACATGCATTTGGCTTCCGGGACTGCACCATCCTTTCTGATCAAAGAAACCTGGGACTGTGGGTGCATCCTTAGTACCTTTGGCCTGAATCCCAAGTGAGGAGTGACTCTATTATTTTGAAAAGAATTGTACGTGTGCTTTTCTTTCTAGGAAATAAAGAAGAAAGTGAATCACATCCCCCCCCCACCCCCATTGGGAACTTGGATACAGTCATTTCAGGACTATGTCTTTTGCTGTACTTTGTCACATTGTTTTTTCTCCGTTGAGTTTCGCCAGAGCTCTCCCTTTACAGGCCGAGACATTTTGGGGTCCAATTCAGGGGCAGATTGTAGTGAACAGGAAGCTGTTCTGGTAGCCTGAATAAGGCTGTGACTGTGAAGAAATCATTTAACCTCTCTGGTCTCTCCTTTCTTGTGTATGAAATGTGGAGATTGAATTCTGTGTGCTCTCATGCCCCTTCCTGCTCTCTGGTTCAGTGTCAGGAAGTGGAAGGAGTTCAGAGACTGTAGGTAAAGTTTTGCGCTTGGAACGTGTTTTGCAGTGGTGCAGCCAGTCCTTTAGGAATTCAACCTCGGGATGCTTGTTTGTCTTTCTTTCCATCTCCTGCTCCTCTTCCAGCAGTCCGCATTTCTTTTCGTTAGCCTGGGGAAGCTGAGGCTGACTTCCTGTGGAGCTGTGGTTTGCCAAGGGGCCTGCACGGGGCAGGCATGGACTCACTGCTGCTCTCAGAGCTGTCCTCCTTGTAGAAGTTTGGGTTCAGTAGAGGCTAGTCTGCAGATAATGAATTATTGACGTGTTGTCTCCATGGGTGTGTTTGAGAAGAACAGCACGTTTTTCTTTGTTAGGTTCATGACTAATATAAATATCAGATCCCATTATCGTTTGGCAATTACCCAGGGTTTGACCTGATGCACCCAATCAGGGCTGGGGCTTCAGGGCCTCTGAATTCGTGAAGCCACATTGGCCGTGGTGCTTCATCTCATCCTGGGGATCAGCCATATCGGACAACCTGCAGATACTCTTTTTTGATGCTCACTTAGGCCTCGGAGAAGTTCTCAGGTGCTGATGGGTTAAAGAAATATTAAGAATCTTCTCTGTGTTATGCCTGAGCCGTGACCCTTGATCGTAAGAATGAAATATAAGTGTGCTGTCTGCCAGGGAGAACTAGCCCTTCTTCATGGAAGACTAAGCACCACTAATTTTTTTTTTTAAAGATTTTATTTATTTATTTTTAGAGAGGGAAGGGAGAGAGAGAGAGAGAGAGAGAGAGAGAAACATCAATGTGCGGTTGCTGGGGGACATGGCCTGCAACCTAGGCATGTGCCCTGACTGGGAATCGAACCTGCGATGCCTGGTTCGCAGCCCGCGCTCAATCCACTGAGCTATGCCAGCCAGGGAGCACCACTAATTTTTAACTCAGTACCTGTGAACACTGATTGTTCCCTTGGGGAAGAAATGGCTATTCTCCTGGAGGGAACGGTTGGTCATCAAGTCATGTAAGGCCCTTGGTGTGTAGCCACTTTTATCTAAAACATATTTAAGTGTAGCCCCCAAGGTGAGACTCTGGAGTCCCACCCAGGGACAGATGCTTCGCTAGGAACTGTTCCCAGATGGACCCCAGATATGGCTGCCTCCTGGTTCCCCAGCGCCTGTGTTTGGGTGTTGGTGATTTTCCTGTCTGGTGATGTACGCTCTTGATTCTTGCTTTTTCTTTGCTCTTGCTTAATAAAGTGCTTAACTATTCACCTTTTACTTGGGGTTTTTATTGTCTGTGAATCCAAACCTCCAAATTAAGTAGCCACAATCTCATACCTGCCCCTTAACGGCAGGGGTGCCACTCCAGCTGACCTTTTCTTACCCAGACAGCTTTTGCTTCTCCTGCCTGGCTCTCATAGGCATGCACCCTCGAGTAGCGACTCTGCAGTCAGACCCAGGTGCAAAGTGTGGACCTCACATTTATCAGCAGGACAGTGTGGTCTGGCAGCCGTGTCAAGCCTTGATTTCTTCATCTGTAAAAAGAGCATAATGATGCTTACTTTGCAGGATTCTTGTACAAAGTGGCAATAATAGGTATGTAGCATCCAGCAAATGCCTGGCATTTAGCAGGCTTCCTATAAAATGTACAGGGTTTGGTCTGTGTGTCACTCATCAACATGTGGGCTCTCCCCTGGGCCAGCTGGTCGCACTGCAAGTGAGGCTTTCCCAAGTTCAGGAGGGCAACCCAGCCAAACCACCTTCTTGAAAAATTAAAGGCTTTTGGTGTAGCCAGGGCTGCACTGTGGTGACGCACCGGTGATGCAGTGGCCAGCTGCGGGCCCTCCCTCCGCAGCGTTTGAAGTCAGCGTGCAGCAACACTGCAGACTGTTATCCCGCAGACCTGGGTGGGCCTTCCCAATCAGAGGATGCAGCTTGAAGGGGCTGGGCTCAAGACCTACCTGCTCACCACATGGGGAGAGACCTGGGGCACTGTGCTGTGCAGGCTTCCAGCGGCACCTCTCAAGAATTCCAGGCAATGAAATTGAAACTAGCTCCTTTTCTTGCCATGGCAAGGTTTTTCACAGCTCATAGTGTTAGGGACTTTTCCCTTGAGGTGTGCCTTTTTTGCTATTCCATTGGCCAACGGGAAAACCTAGAATAAACTTGACCCATGAGCCTGTCCAGTAGCCCAGATGAAAAAGGGCTTAGTAATAATGGCCAACACGCAGTAGGTTCTCAAATCTTATGGTTATTATGGTTGTTGTTTTTGCTTTTATTGCACAGTGAGTGCATACTATATACTGAGCTAGGGGTCGGGGAAATACAAGACCTGGTTTGGACTTTTATTTGATAGGATGGGAGGGAAAAAGCCAGTTATCTTCTCATGGGGTGTGCACATGTCTGGTGTCTTGAGTTGCTGGCAAACCTCTTGAAGGCAGGAAGTAAGCCATAAATGCAAGTGCATGTATGTGTTGGGAGGTCCCTCTCCACAGTGGTTAGCTGGGGGCTGGGTGGGAAAGTGGTAGGTGCAAATACATTTTGCTGGGTTTCTTTTTCTTTTTCTTTCTTTCTTTCTTTCTTTCTTTTTTTTTTTTTGCAGGGGGTTAATTTGTTAGAAGCTATGGAGAAACTCTGGGTGAATGGGATGGGTTGGTGTGGTGACAAAATGACTTCTGAGTCGTTCCTGCGTTATAATTATTCATGCCACCCCGTGTCTCTTGACCAGTGGAGGACAAGGATCTAGTTCATGGGCAGTTGTCTATGAGGTGCCTGGAGCAGGCAGGGGACAGGAGGGCAGCTTCAAAGGGATGGCTGCTTGAAGATGAAATTTGCTTTGTCTTCAGCATTGTTAGGTGATTGCCTTTGGGGTATTATGTCTGATTGCCGATTTGGATTGTAATGGGCACGCCAGGCCCAGAATGGGTGTCCTCAGGCTGAGCCTCTGGGTCGTCTCCCTGTGAGATCTCGTTACCTGTGTGACAAACGCTTCGCTCCATGGCCCAAAGCCAAGTTATTGAAAATACCTCAGTTACTTTGTGCTGTTTATGCTGTTTCATTGCCCCCCGACCTTTCTCAGGGGCCCGGACCCCCTTCACTCTGGGTGTTTCAAAGGGAATCAGCAGGAAAGTCTGCGTTCCTTCCCTCTCTCCTTCCTTCTGCTCTTCATCCCTGCCTTTACGTCCCTTCCTCCCTCCTGATTCCTGCCAGTCTAGGAGCAGAGTGACTCTAAAGTTTGCAAGGTTGGAAGCGCGTGCAGTTATGGAGTTACAGCCGTGGAAGGAGGCTTTGGGGCTCGGGTGCTGTTTCCTGTCCAGTGCCAGCCTGGGAGCCCTATGCTCCGTCCCCAGAGGAGATGAGGGTGCCATGGCCTCCTGAGGCCACCACTCCACTGGGGAGTCTTCCCCCCTCAGAGTGAGTGGAAAGATTTTTCTCCTTGCACTAGTCCCTCTTTGCTTTGATTTGTTTCCAGGACACATGGAACGAGTCTTGGTGGATGACAGGTTCAAATTTTAAATCCAGCCGGAGGGCCAGAGCTGGGAGGTATGTAGATGTCAGCAATGCTGTTGAGACATATGACGCCCTTTACTTGTGTTGCTCGTGTGCAGGGCACTTTCTTTTTCTCTCTCACGACGCCCGGATGTCTTTTTCCTCCTGAGGTATCCCCTTGCTCCATTCCTTAAAGTTTGGAAAACGACCCATTCTGGCTGTTGGTTCTCGTAGTTTGCCCTCTGAAATCTGTGCGATCTTGTCCACAGCTGTGGGCGGGAGGTTCTGGCTGTCCCTGGGCCATATCAAATCTCCTCTTTATTGCTGGCACATGCCCTGTGTTTCCAAAGTTTACCTCCCTTCACTGTTTAGTGCTGGGCTTGGCAGACAGCGGGTGTAATTTTTGGCCAGATGTAGAGTGTGGATCCTTTGTTAAGAAGCCCAAGTTGGGCTCTGCTTTCTATGTATTGGCTCTGCCTGAAAGGGAGAGAACAGGCAAGGATCGTGACCTCGTTTGCATCATTTAAATATAGGTGCCACCTAGAACTGAACATTATTCCTGTCTGCCTGCTCATCTTCTCTCTTCTCTTGGGCTTCTAGATACTCCTGCTGCCATTCCCGCTGTTGGGAGGAACAGAGAGAAACCAGGAGGGAAAGGAGAACATGCAAGGGGCAGGGCGAGGGAGGGCAGGGGTCGAGGGAGGGGTTTATGGGAAGAAAACTAGAACTCCTCTTCTGGAAGCTGGAGGTTGGATAAATGCGTCATTGGGTGGATTTTGTGTTTAGTCCCCTCGCCTTTGTCTTACTGAGTAAATTGTGACAAGTGACCTCCCCCCCCAAAGCAGTGAAGTGTTATAGAAAGACCAGTGGGAAGAGTGGTTTCACTTTTGGAAGATTTTAGCTGTTCTAGTGAGAAGTTCCATATAATTAATTGCACTCATGAGGTCTGTGTGACTCTGTGGCCCAGACACTAGGGTTCTGAGGCTTCCTAGAATCCTCTCTGTGGGCTTGTTATACAAGAGCAGAGCTTCACTCCTCTTTGTGAGAAGTTACTGCGTGGCCTTGTGACTTTGGAAAGTGGCCCCTTTGTGGTTCTGGAAGGTGAAAAAGTAGACATCCAGCGATGATCAAGCGGAAAACTCAGAGATAAGGGTTCCAAGGCTTGGAGGAAAGATTTGGAAGCAGAGAGGATTTATCCAAGTGCTGGGGACATTTGTGGGCAACAGCTTTACACTCATTTTTCTTCTTTGTGCATCTGGGGATTGCCTTAGTTGCTCATGAATTATGGCCATTTCTGCAGTGGATTGTGGCGGCCACAGCTGATCCAGTGGGAGGATTCTTGAAGAGTGTGGTGATGGCATCTCTAGCCAAATCCACAAGAGAAGTCACTGGTTTGCCTCAGTCTTAAAAAAAAAAAAAAAAAAAAGGAGTGGATTGAACACAGGCCTGTGAGCCAAAGTGTCGCTGGTTCGATTCCCAGTCAGGGCACGTGCCTGGGTTGCGGGCCATGTCCCTGGTTGCATGTGAGAAGCAACCACACATTGATGTTTCTCTCCCTTTCTTTCTCCATACCTTCCCCTCTCTCTAAAAATAAGTAAAGAAAATCTTTAAAAAAAGTTAAAGGAAAAAAAAAAGAAACCTTCTTAAGTTCATATGCAACCCCTATTTTCCCCAAAAGATTTATTTTTCAACTTCAGTATTTTACACATCTGTCCTTAATCCTAAGTGCACAGTATATGCATTGTGGAAAATGTAGGCAGTGCAGAAAGGCATAAATAAATTATACCTCATGCTCACTAGAATGGCTACTGTATCAAAACCCAGAAGATAACAAGCGGTGGCCGGGATGTGGAGGTCTGGAAGCCGTGTGCACTGTTGGTGGGGATGTGACATGATGCAGTCACTATGGAAAACAGTGTGGTGTTCCTTGAAAAAAATGAAAAATAGAATCAGGACCCAGCAGTTTCACTCCGGGCACACATCCAAGAGAAGGTTTTGCCACACCTCCGTCCACAGCGGCATGGTTCACAACCACCCAGCGGCGGGAGCGACCGATCTGTCCGTTGTTCGATGTGGTGTACGCGTGCCATGGGAAATTACTCAGCTTGAAAAGGAAGGGAATATCGGCACATGCCACAGCATGGATGAACCTTGAAAACATTAAGCTAAGTGAAATAAGCCTGCCACAAAGGGGCAAATACTGCATGGCGTCAAGTTTTTAACAAGTGGTTTGGGTCCTTCTGACATCTGCACAGCAGGCTTTGGTCTGCCCCTGAGTGCTGGAGTCCCAGCTGCTGATGCTCCCGGCTGGTGTACAGGGAGCATTGGGCCCTGGAGGGTCTGGTGATGCCTTAGGGTGGGGGCTGGAGGCTGTCTGGGGCTCGCTGTGTGTATGTGTGGGGTGGTTTCTGCACACTCCACAGCAGTGACTGAGCGACCAGCCTGAGCTGAAGGATGATGTGGACGTGCCGAGGCTGGAGAACGGGCCGCTGGTGCGGGAGTGAAGCCTGCTGCAGCAGTCATGGGAAGAAGACATGAAGTGGCTCCATGAGGAGGACCGGAAGGACACTGGTGACCTTGGGGCCCAGCAAGAGCAGGCAGAGCCAGGCTGGGTGGCTGGGTGTGGGCCAGCATTGGTTACCCATCCACTCACTGGCCCCATTCACCCATCTACCCACCTGATCATTTAGTGAGTATTTCTGGAGTGTCCACCTCATGTGAACCACTAGGTTATCTGTGAGCAAACAGCTCTTGCTCTCCTGCACTCTGCAGTCCAACAGGGGAGACAAGTGTTAATCAAATAATCACATGTATCTGTGTACCATTATGAATGTTGCAGGGTTACCGAGGAGGAGGCACTATGCAGTGTGACCAGAATTAGACTTACTCTGGGGCCGGAGGGGTGGAGCTTCTTTGCATGAATCACATGAGATTACAGATGGAGAGAAGCTTGGAAATGTTAAATCCCTGTGCAAATACAAGAAGATGCAGTTATCATCACTATTTTGGGCGGGAATGTAACTCTTGCTGTTTGCTCTCTGCATTTCAATTAGTTTCCTTGCTTTGCTCAGCTCTTGTTTCACGCTGACAAAGGCATGGGAAGCAGGTCAGAACACTGACTTGCTGTGACCGGTGTTGGCCCCTTCTCCACCTGGATCTGCCTGGGCTGCCTGGGGTTGTGGCTGGGCTGATGGCCTGCTCTGTGTCCCCAGATGGTTGGGTGTGTGGGGCTGAGAGGCCATCCTGGGGAGAGGCAGCGTGTTCCCCAAGCTCTGCAGCATAGGTCTGTTGGGTAGAGAGCCCCAGGCCTCTCAGAATTGTTTATGGTTCCCTGAGTTAAAGCAGGACTGCTGGCACTTACTCGACATGGTTTGGGACAGTCTGAATTCATCTGATAATTTAGCAGGACATTATTGCTTTTTAATTTGTAATGAAAACATTTTAAATTGTGAAACTATTACTAACTTGCAGAAGAGGTTTAAGTACAGTGCAGAGAATTTGTTTGCCCCTCACTCTTCAAGAGTAAGTTGCCAACGTGATGCCCCATCGCCCCTGAAATGCCCGTGTGCACTTAGTACGAACAAGAGTGTCCTGTCTACCAGCGGTGGGGACCTTATCGGGGAGTGAGGGTGCCTACTCCCGTGCAGTCATCAGAGCCTGTTCGTGTTTTGCTAGTTGCCTCGATAGTGTCTTTAGTAGGAGAAGGATCCTGTCCAGGACAAAGCGTTGCATTCCATTGGCACATCTCTTCGGTCCTTTTAAATCTGGAACAGTTCTGACCTGCATGACCTTGATGCTTTGGGAGGTTACAGGCCAGTTATTTTGTAGGCTGTCTCTCAACCTGGGTTTGGGTGGGCCTCCCTGTGTGATTCCCTTTGTGCGTCTTAGCAGGACTGTGATGCCACCTTCCTCTCTTTGCCCCCTGTTGGTTGGGACTTGGCTTGATGTCACCTGTTACCGATGGTGCTCACTTCAGTCATTTGACTGAGGCGGTGTCTGCAGGCTTCTGTACTGTGAAGTTGCTTGTTTTCCTTTTGTTTACCTACCTACCTACTCATGGTTTCCTGTTTTATTCAGTGGATTACAATCCACTGTGGCCAGCAGGAGCCCCTTCAAGCTTGCTTTTCCATTTTTTTGTCATGTCCTCCTCACTCTTTGAGTGCTTCCTTGCTCTTTGGCACAAGATATTCTTAGCTCATTTTATTAAACATTCTTTGTTAATTGGTTTGAGAGAGAGAGAGACATTGATTTGTTGTTCCACTTATTTATGCACTCATTGGTAGATTCTTGTATGTGCCCTGAGGATTTGAACCCACAACCTTGGTGTATCAGGATGAGGCTCTAAGCAACGGAGCTATCCAACCAGGGCTCCAAGTTCATTTCATAATTTCCCTGCCTTGCCCTGGAAAACCAGCCATTTCTCCAAAGAGTCTTCCTTTCTTTCAGTGGACAATTGTGTTTAGCAGGGAGATCTGAGTGCTGGGTGTGCTCATAGCTACTGGGGTGTCGCGCCTCTGGGCTCTCCCAGGGGACAGAGGCGAGAATATTTGAGTGTACCCTGACCCCCACACTTACACTTCTCTATTGATGTCTCTGCCCTCCCTTTTATGTGTCTATATCTTCAATATGTTACACACACACACACACACACACATGTATCAGAAACCACGTGTTCACACAATACTCTCAGCCCCAATCCATTACTGCAGTGCCGCGTGGATCATTCTAGTTTTCTCTCTCCATTTTTGTTTACTGCAGTGAGAAACCTGGTTCCTATTATTCTCAGTCTGTTTACTTATGTGGTCAGCCCCACCGCATACCCTCCTCCCACCCCCTCCATGGCCCCTATTCCATGCCACCCCTTCTCCCCCTTCTGGGGCCATCGGTCCAGGGCTCCTTGCCTTCCCTCCCCCAGGCCTCCCTTCCGCGTGGCCCCTCCCCCTCCCGTGTGGCTCTGTTGCCCACACGGGGGCGCCACAGGGCCATGCACCGCGGCAGCCCCTGTGCTGCTCTGCCCCACACCAGGCTGTCAGGTGAAATTGTTCAGAAAGGTGAAGGGCAGGATTCTTTCTCATTTTTATATCATATGTTTATTGCAAAATTATGCATTTTGTAGCATAAGAGAATCCAACAACACAGACATTTTAAAGATTTTATTTATTTATTTTTAGAAAGGGAAGGGAGGGGGAGAGAGAGAGAGAGAGAGAAATATCAATGTGTGGTTGCCGGGGGACATGGCCTGCAACCTAGGCATGTGCCCTGACTGGGAATCAAACCTGCGATGCCTGGTTTGCAGCCCGCGCTCAATCCACTGAGCTACACCAGCCAGGGCACAACACAGACATTTTAAAAATAAAAAATAGAATTCTTCTTGTTGTCTCTCTCTAGAAACGGCCGCCGTGAGAGCAGTGCCAGGGACAGCGAGGTCTGAGATCCTCACGTGAGCATGTGCAGCCCGCACGTTGCGTTCATTTATGTCACAAAATGGAATCATACATTTGCTTTTTTTTTTGCTGAATATATATCGCGAGCATCTTTATATTTCAGTACAAGTTCTACGTCCTTGTTTCTAGCTGCTGTGGAGTAACGGAGAGGCACCACGACTGATTTCACCAGTCTCCTGCTGACTGACTTGGGCTGTTCTCAGCATTTTCTCATTGTAAACTGTATTCTATTGAAAAATTGGCTTCTGTCATTGATTTCCTTTCTCTGATGTTTGTGGAAGTTTAAGATAAAAAAAATAAATGATTAATTTAGAGAGAGAGGAAAGGAGAGTGGGAGAGAGGGCACCCGCGCACTCATTGACCGATTCTTGCATCTGTCATGACCGGGAGTTGAACTCACAACTCTGGCACAGTGTCTGGCAGCTGGACAACACTGCCTCCGACTGAGTACCCGGCCAGGGCCTGATGAAGTCTTATGAAGAATACCCAGTGCAGGCTCAATGAGGGACCCTAAGGTGATATACTTGGACTTATCTGATGTTTTCTTCGTGAGCTCTCCGATTAGGGGGCTTGGTTGTGTGCAGTGATGCACGATCACCAACCGGCAGTGACTGCAGAATGCTGCGGATGGCTCGTCGACACATGAGAAATGAACATACACAGAAACAGGCAATTTTCTGTGGAGAAGTAGGGACGGAGGGGCTACTCTCCAAGTGGAAAGCGCCTTGGCCACCCTCTCTAGGGGATGGCTCACATTCTCCTGTCCCAGTAGGCTTTTTATTGGGTTCGTTTGTACAAGAATTCAGGTAAAGCTCATTACTCATTACAGGGAAGTAAGGATCAAATAACAAGGAACTCTGAGGGCCTACTTTGAGTCAGGGTCAAAGAGCTGTAAAACTTTGAGGAACAAACTTACTTCCTCCTTGGACCCTTCTCATTCAATTGAGAGCATTCTAAACAAAGCAGGTTTCACAGAATTTTACATATTCTTTCTTAGGCCTGATCACCCGGGGAACCCGCCCTTTCTAGTACAGGGCTGTACCACCCTGTCATTGTTTCAGGCTTAGGTGGAGCAAGGGGAACTAAGGCAACCAAAAGATAAGGAGATTTTCTTGTGGATCGTGAGCACTCAGGCTTTCTCAAAGCCCAGGGCTGAGGGTCCATCACCCCCTTTTGCCATAGCCCCCAAAGTCCTTTCTTGGGGGCCTCCCACGTGATCATACCTGTCTTAGGTCATTCCCCCCTTGGGGAATCTTACCTGTCATTGGCTAACCGACCAAGCACTGGGGTCCAGGCAGGGTGAAGTAAAAGGAGCAGAAGCGGCGCTCCTGCCAGGGAGATAAGCTTTTGTCTCTCTCCTTGGCGGCTTATGGTTCCAGGTTCCAAGGTCGTTCCCTCAGCTTTAGCCTAGGCGGGGGTTACAGCTTGTGATACCAGGTAGGGCAGTTCCCAACATTGCAGCCTGGACTAGGGCAGAAAGTCTGTAGGCCCTGACGGAGCCTTGGTGATGGGAAGGTTTGTGGGAGGGGATGTAGCTGCCTGATCTCAGGGAAGCTGCTTCCACACACTCCGAGTCCCTTCCTGGGCCCTCTCACAGCCAGGCCTGGGATGGGCAGATGAGATGAGGCCCAAGAGGAAAACCCTGCACTGGCCTGTGGCTGGTACCACATTGAATGCACTGAATCTCCCCGAGGAGACACTCCCTCCAGCGTGTCCACGGAGCTTCCTAGAGCGAAAGGTTAAGACTGCACTTTCAGTTGTTCAGAGGCAAACCATTTTTACCCAAGAAGAAACCCTCTGCAGAAATGCAGTGTGTGAGGCAGGGATGGCTGAGCTGCTGGGGTGAGTCTGGGCAGAGGCAGGCGGCCAGGAGGCAGGGACAGCCCAGCTGACCATTTGTGTCCCTCTCTGGGCTTGAGTGCTGGCTGCCTCATCTGAAGGCAGGCCACCCCGACTCCACCTTCACCTCACTTTGTTTTCTGCCCATTTGTTTGCTGACATTTTTTTCCCCGTGGTCTAAACTTGGCTCAATTAACCTTTTGCCTTGGGCTTTAGAGTGGATTTTATTTTTCTTTGAGTGATTCATACTTTCAGCTGTGTTGTGCCTCTATCTTAGCCTAAAGGCATAACCGCACCTTGCTACAAAGGGGCAGAGCAGGGCTTTCTCAGTGTAGGTGAGTTAGTCTTCTGCTATAAAAAGATACCATGGGTGAAGCTATGTGCCTGCGTGTGTGAAACACCCAGTGTTTGCTGTTACTGTTCTTAATCTGGTCCTGTCAAGGTTGGGTCAAAATCGGCTCTCACTGAGGAGGGGGGGTAGTCGTGGCCCTCACGCCCTGCTGGGAACGGGAGGTGGCACAGTGACTTTGGAAGACTGTGGCCGCTCCTCAGACTGTTAAAGTACTAGAGGACCCAGCAGTTTTACCTCACCGTGTATACCCAAGAGAATTCAAAACACATGTCCACACAGAAACTTGTTCCATCAGTGTTCACAGCAGCATTATTCATAACAACCGAAGAGTCAGAAAAACCCAATCTCTCCTGACTGAGGAAAGGATAAATGAAAGGTGGTGTATTTCAGACAATGGAGTATTATTCAGCATAAAAAGGAATTTTGTACCGGTACCTGCTACAATGTGGATGAACCTTGAAAACATTATGCTAAATGAAAGAAGCCCTTCACAAAAGTCCATACATTATAGGATTCCTTTCATATGAAACATCCACAACAGGGAAACTAGAGAGACAGAAAGGGGCTGAGTGGGTGTGGAGGGCTGGGGGTGGGGGGTGGAGAGGGGCTCCTGAGGGGAATGGGTTTCTTTCTGGGATGATGAAAATGTTGTGGAATTAGGTAGTGGTGGGTGTTTCACAAACTTGTGACTACACCCAAAACCACAGAATCGTGCACCTTAAAGGGTGAATTGTATCATATGGGAATTATATCTCAAAATTAAAAAAAAGCCTTCCAATGATCACCTTGTCATAAAAAAAACTGCCCTCCAGGGGCATGAAATTTCATTGCTCTCTGTCTTCCCTTAGGCCTGGCACAGCTCCTATTAGTACAAGCAGCCAGACCGAGACCACCCCACCCCACCCCCACCTCTCCTGTTCTTCCCACAAAGGACATGGGCGAGTTTTCTCCTCCATCCCCCGCCACCCCATTCCTTGTTGTCCTTTCTTTTCCTACAGCTGTGACCCTTGCGGGGGTGGAAGTAGTTTATTATAGTGGTTAGTGAGTTTCCCTAATTCTGTTTACCTGCACCCGAGCTCCTGCCATGTGTCACCTTGGGACGCCCACCAGGAGAGACGGTATGGCTGCCTCTGGGGTGGGAGTGGGGATGGGGCGGATCTCTGAGCTGCCAGGGTCACGGCTGTCCCCAACCTGGGTTTTCTTGCCTTAACCAGGCCTAAGGTAGGTGTCTAGGGGGAGCAAAGCTCAGGCCTTGGGTAGGTCAGCAGCAGAGGAAGCAGGGAATGTGGAGGAGGCCGCAGGTTTCCTGCCCAGGGGGTCTAGGGCAAAGGTTGGCTTTGCCAAACATCGCCGGTGTTGTTGCTTGGTTCCTCCCACGCCTTGTTAACTCGAGGAGGCCGGTGCTGTGTAAACGCTGGGTAAACGGTGCTGTTTGACTTGCATGTTTGCCTGAGGGATGCGTGGGGCTCCCTAGCGCAGTTTGTGGTTTTGTAGGAGGAAACGGGCCCTGCTGGGTGGGGGTGGGGCCTGGGCCCTCTCCCCCTGGAAAGCAGCAGACAGTGGTTGTGTGTGTGTGTGTGTGTGTGTGTGTTCCCAGCGTGGCAATTCCATCTGCGGGGTACCTCGGTCGGAAGGCACCCTCTGAGTTCTGGCGGGGTGGTGTCCGAAACGTCCGAGAGGCCCTGGGCAGAGATCTGCAAACTCAGCTGGGGGCACAATGTAGAGGATTTTTTTGCATTGTTTTCTCTACTATAATAATGCACATTATTTGTTAAAAACGAGAAGAAAAAAGACTTCAAACAACAGCGAAGTCTCCCCCTGCTGCAGTGTGAGCCCCTAGAGGTGACCCGCCTCTCTGAACCTCTTCCAGTGTACCCTCATGCACATTTTCTGTGTCACACCGAGCACACACAGTTTTCTTTTTGTTTTCTGTCACCTGCCTTTTTTTTAAACCCTATTATATGTCATAGGTCTCCTTATATTTTCTATAAATTTGGAACATTCGACAAGATATTTCATAGTTTGGTTGCCAATAATTTCTTAACCCCACGGCTGTGTCAAGAATCTTGGCCGTCTACACTTTTTCCTGTCACGAGTGATTGTTGTGGTGGGCACACTTACCCGTGTCCTCATGTTCCTCGGTGTGTGTTTTCTAAAGTTTGATTCTTATAATTGCAGGATCCAAAGCACTGTTTTTCTTTTTTAATAGGTTCTGCAAATTTACTTGGGAAACTTTTAAAGCCCCAGGAGACTTCTCTCTCCTCCTCCTGGCTCTGTCCTCTGTCTTTAAATATTCTTTTTTTTGTGGTGATTCATGAAAGCTAACTTCATTTTCCAGATATCCCAGGAAGGGGGTTTCGTAGCTTTTGAAGGGTATGCCTCATGGAGAGAACGAGGGTTTCTGACCAGCTGGACACCAGGCGAGCGGGGCCAGCTCGGGCTGCGGCCGCCCTGCTGCGGGCAGAACCAGACCCGGGCTCTGTGACTCCCTCACTCCATTTCTGCCCGTTCCCCCTCGCAGGCCCCTTCCTCAGAGTCTGGAAGGGTCGCATCTAAGGACTACTGTCTGCCTGAGGCAAAACATTTACCGCCAGTCTGTTTGAGAATTCTGGGCCGACTTTGTTCTTTCTCTCACTTGGATTGACTTCCTACTAAGAACATGATCTAACGAAAAGGAAAACATTCCAGACTAATAGGATAGTTTTTCAAATCCTCTGGAGTTAACTGTGGCTGTGATGTCCCCAAATTTCTTCAGCTGCTTGGATTACCTTAGCATAGGCATGATTCTGAGCCCTGGCTGTAGGGAAAAGCTGGGAATGGTTTGGGGGTCCACGAGCCTCTTTGAATATGCGAATGCTCTTCTGTGGGAAAAGGGTTGTTCTCCAAGACTCCAGGGCCAGCTGAGAATGAGAGGGGAAGCTCGATTCCAGCTCACAGTGAGCAAGACCTTCTCGTGCAGTTTCCACCGTGGAATGGATGGGGCATACGTACCTGCCATGGAATATTATTTATCTTTCTTTTTTTAAAAAAATATTTTATTTATTTATTTTTAGAGAGGGAAGGGAGGGAGGCAGGGAGAGAGAGAGAGAGAGAGAGAGAGAGAGAGATCAATGTGCGGTTGCTGGGAGACATGGCCTATAACCTAGGCATGTGCCCTGACTGGGAATCGAACCTGCAATGCCTAGTTTGCAGCCCGCGCTCAATCCACTGAGCTATACCAGCCAGGGTAGAATATTATTTATCTTTAAAAAGGAAGGAAATTCTGTCATATATTTCAACATGGATGAACCTTGAGGGCATTATGCTAAATGAAATAAGTCAGTCCAAAAA
>PVIA01008217.1:0-74451 GCA_004024845.1 Tonatia bakeri
GGCCCTTGCTGGTTGATGAGCGCCTTCTAACTAGGGGAGGCGGGGTGGATATTCTAGGTAGAATGAATGCCTAACACTTTAAAGCAGGGAGGAAAAGGAAAACAAAGAAAGCTTGCAAATGTGTGACATCTTGCTCACTTTGGGGCACTCCTCAAGCGTGTAATTGATGCTTTCTCCATGCCAAGTGTTGTTCCGTCTTTAACCTGTGCCATTTTATTTAATTTTCACAATAAACCTAGCAGATTAGTTCTGTTATTATCTCCATTTTCGCTGTAGAAACAGTGGCACAGAGAAATGAGGAAACCAGTGAGAGTTAATGCAGTGATCAAGCAGTGGACCCAGGCTGTCCAACCCCAGTGCTCCTGTGCCTGACCACCGTCTCCCATTGCCTTCTGTCCGCCTCTTCCCAGTGTTTGCTTGGGAGATAGATGGGGTTCCTTCTTCAGGTCACTTACATATTTCATAAATCATGAACCCCTATATTTTAACAGCACTTCACAAAATCCCCTGAGGAGAAAAGGAAAAGGCAGACCTAATGGGAAAGGAAAACCTGAAAGGTAGAAGGGAGAGGGCTCACAACAAAGTTCCGATCCGGGAGTTAGTCATAGATCTGAATACCCTGTCTGGACAGGAAGCGATACAGGCCACCATCCTTAATTAAGCTACAAGGGCAGCGAGTGCCAAAAAACATGGAATGTAGATTCAGACAAAAATGTGTCTCGTTCCCAAGATTAATGTGCCAATTTTTAGAGAAGAAAAATAAAAGAACCTACGAGGGTTCAGGTAGTTATTTTTTCTCATGTTCAGCTTGTACTGTTATTAACTGCCTTTAAAAACTTCCTGTATTCTCAGCTTTATTATTCACAAAGGGGTCAGGTGGTCACAAGATCCGGGGCAATAATCACATGTGGGAGCCTTGGATTCCAAGGGCTTTTGGGAGCGGATTTGTGAGAAAAGAGTGGAAAGGAAGCAAGGAGGAGGATGTTTATTTTTAATAAAGAGACCCTGCCCTAACTTCCTGAACTCAAACCAGTCTAGACTTGTTTTTTTCCATTTTACACAATGTCCGCAACAACAGAATAAATTTATTAAAACCAAACAAACTGGGGGCTGAGTTTTGGCATTGAAAGTCAGACAGAAATAGAATCAGTTGCTTTTGAGTTGAGTCTAGTGGCTGATTTACAAACCAGTGGTAGATTAAGACTGCACTGGCCTTAACTGAACCAAAATTATTTTCATTATGAAGAAACAATAGAGAGGCAAAATGTCTGGCCTGGGGCCCAGGACACAAACTTGTCAGTTCATCAGTTCTGCCTTCCTTTTGCTACAATTTTCAAAATTTCAAATGAAAACAACCCTTCCAGTCATTTTTCCCATCACCTTGTTTTGTGTGGAGGGAACTGAGACTCAGAGGGGTTAGATGTTCCCCTTTTCCAGTCACAGCATTGGAGTAAACAAGGTATCACTAAGTTATCCCACAGCACTTACCAAAGGGGAGGTCCAGTTTTGGCTCTTCTGGGCTGGGAAAAATAAGGCAGGAACAATTTCATTTACGTACACTTGAGCATATACTCACAGAGTCAACTCTTTTAATAGACAAAGTCTGAGGACTTTCCAGTGTTATCCCAGTTCACTCTCAGCCGTTTCAGGCTGCCTTCCACAGCGCTTCAGCCTCTAGACAAGGGGTAGGCGTGTTTGTGGAGTGCTGGGTCACAGGAGTTTCTGAATCTAGGCCAAAGTCAAGTGTATTTTTACATTTCGGAATGCTTTCCATTCCTCATCTTATTTTATCCCTACTATGTACTTGTGAGGAGAAAGCTAAAATGAACTCCATTTCACACGTAGGGAAAATGAGACACAGCAATGTTCCCAAGATCACATGATGAGTGTAATGGGAAAGACCATTACACACAACGATCCCCTCTCTTGTTTCAGTTTTCCAAACAACAGGCCCTACTCTCCTGCCTCTCCCTTCTATCAACGTGAATTAGAGTTGTACAATGAATGAATACTGGGAGGTACATATGCTCCTATCTTCATTTTTACAAAAGATGCCTCTAGTTAATCTGTTTGGGTTAAGTTTGAAGAGATGCTGGGCATTTGGATTTGTAAGAGTTACTTCTTTTCTGGATCCCACTGTTTTAAAATTGAACTCTCCATTCCTGATGAGACAGAGCCTTTCACGACCTTTTTGTGACGAACAGTACTCCATGATGGACTCTTCCAATGGACAATCATTTTACTACGATAGCACAAAAGACAAGATCTCTTAAATAAATGAAACTTTATGACAGTCTTTTATGTGCTAAGCAGAGAAATAAGTCTAAGGGAAGGCAGAGTTGCTTAGAGAAGTGACTTTCTCCAGGAGATTTCCTAGTCCCTTGCAGTTTTTCCCTTCATACGACTGTGACCACTTGGATCAGATGTGAGAAGCTTCATCTCTTCACAGGAAAAAAAAAAAAACCCTCAACTTTTATCTTGAGGGATTTTTGAGTGTTTGTTTATTCAAAGGGTATGTCTCTTACAAAAACATGGTCAAAAATTTGTAGAGGTGCATGAGAAATTATATTAGTTCTAAAACCAGAAAAACATTTGCTGTGCTTTAGGTTCTATTCTGGTTTTGGTGACTAAGAACTGTAACTAATGTATGTCCTCTTCCAGATGCATCTCTTTTAAGGTTCTACTTAATGGTTATCACAGCTTTCCTCAGTCATTCATTAGTTATCTAGCAACAAAGTCCTTTTAAGTTTATTGCTAAAGTTTCTCTCTCTCCTTGGAACTTGAAAACATTGTGCTTCAAACTAGACATTTTGAGAACTATGTGAAAATTGTGTGTTGTGACTTGAGCTTTTTGGAAATGGCTATGCTAAGATACTAAGAGGCAATTAGAATCACACAAATTGGAAAATCGTGACTTTCTCCTTGAGGAAACTCTGATAAACTTGAATATTCTATAATTTAGCAAATTGGAAAATGAGGAGGTAGAAGAAGAGCTAGTGGGTCATAAGCTGATGCCAGTTCTAAAACTGTAGGCCTTAGTAACTTGGTATTTTAGCAGTTACTCAGGATTCCATAACTATATTCAGCTTTAAACTCACTGGCTACCCTTTTCCAAATAGCAGCTGGCCCCAGCACAGTGATGATTCTCTGACTTTCAACTCTCACCTTGAAAATCAACATCCCATTATTGGCATGTACCATTCTTGCATTTCACAATCATGTAAATACCTTACCACAAACCACATGTCTGCACATGAACACCTAGCATTTCCACTTGTTGACTGACTTAGCCCCTTCCCTTCTCCAGCCCTGGCATATCATTAGTGGTGTGAAGGGAAGAGAGCACGTGGAGTGCACAGGATGAGTCAGTCCAAGGGAGGCTGCAGGTCTGAGTTAAATCACAAATAAGATTTTCCCATTTTTATTTTGTGGCATGTTTGCCAAAGTGTGGTGGAGTGCCCTTTGGGGGTAAAAGGTAGAGGTTGCAGGTCAGGACCAGAACTTTTTTTTTTTTTAGAACTTTTAATATATTATTTAAGATGTAGTCAATTCCCTTCAGATACATCCTTCCCTGACCACACCCCTTTGTGCTCCGCCTTTGTACCATAACTCAACCTGCTTCAGTTCTGCCCCAAGTAGTGACCTGGGGTGACATCCTCAGAAGAGGTGAAGATGGAGGAAGAAGTAGGGACCAAGGCCATGAATTGGTAGGAAAGTAATAAAACTGTAGCAGGCAGTGGAGACAGGAAGGAAAGGCACTGTTCACTCTGGTTATAAAAGGCAATGATATTTAATAAGAGATATGATAGGGCCCATGAAATTTACTCAGTATAAATAAGCATTATGATCAGAATTTACAGTTAAATCTAATGTCAGTTTTCACTCACTCACAAATTACTGTTCAAGTCTTTGCTTTCTTTTTATTGATTACACATCATCATCATCATCATTAAAATACTTAAATATCTACAAAGTACATTAGAAATTCAGACAATGTGGCAAGAACTCATTGAGAGGACATGACCCGTGAGTTGGACCTGGGCAATTAGAGCCTCCTCACTCTCTTCCCTGTCCTTAGGATGTACTTGCTGACCACAGTTTCCTGTAGTAGTAGCTGTTTCAAGGACAGAGCCTTGAGAGAGTAAGGTTTGTTGAGACCATCTGGAAAGAATACATGGTTGAACTTAGTTATGGCCTCTATATACACTTTTTAGATTGTGGTGGATGGATGCAGAGATCTACTCATCTTGTGACCACCCAAGGCAGGGAACCTCCCTGAAGCTCCCAGCCTTTAAAATCCCTCAAAATGAAGGTCTCCAGGGCATGCTCTCACTTCCGTGAGCACACCCATGTCTTTCCCTTTCCCCTCTTCTCCCCTCACAGGTGTGCATTTCCTAAACTCTAAGATACCCCAGAGACTTGCAATGAGGGAAGCAGTGGGCAGTGGCAGCTCATCCTGGCTAAACACCGAGCCTGTCTCCAAGGCCCCCTTTTATGAGATGCTCCAGTGACCAGACAGCAGCCCCTCCTTGGTTCATGTCTTTCCTACATTTTTAGAGAACCAAAGCAGCCCCACCTAGTCCCTCTTCTGTTGTTTCTCCTATCCTAAGCCCTTCCTTGTTTCATTGTTTGCAGCTTTAATAAACATACTCTCAGAATAAAAAAAAGACTCATATATGCCGGGGTCCAGCCTCGGTGGGGTCTCAGGGTCCCCTAAGGATGCACGGCTAAGGCAAAGCAAATGAAGGGAGATACCAAGTGGGGTGCTGGAGGACAGCCATGCTTTTTGGGCCTGACTGACTCACCGAGAAAAATCAATCTTTATTTTTATAGGGGAGGTTTTACAACATTCAACACATAGTGTGATTATTAAAACAGAAATGGTTACCATAGAAATAATTTTGAAAAACACAGAAGGTTTTACAGGTCAATCATATTAAACAAAGAAATAACCGAAAAGTACAGGGGGTCCCACAGATCAACCATGTTAAACAGAAGTTATTTTGACCAAGAGCGTTATTAATCAGATAGCCAACAAAGCTATATGGGCACAGACTTTCAGGTGCCAATTAGTAACTATGTATCTATTAAGATTCTAGGGATTGGTCTAAATTAAAAGGGTGCAAGGAGTGATTTATAGGTATATAGAAATCAACTATTGTCTGTTGAGGTTAAATTTGTCTCGGGTAGGTAACTGATTTTTTGCCTAGGTTTTTTGATTTATACATCTTGGAGGGGTCCATGTTTTGTGTTCATTTCCATGTATTGAGATTATTATTTCCAACTAGAACTCCTTGCTTCTTTACCCACCTGGTCCCATTAATAACCATTCCTGTCCAGGGTATGGGAGGGGTAGTGGCTCTAATAAATCTTAAGCTTTCAGGTGGTGACTCCCTAAGAAACATTCCTAGCAACAGCTTCCTTCAGCGTTCTGGCAGTTGGTCTGCCCATAGTTTAATTTTGTCCTTAACTTCCCAGCGGGAGGGGACGTAGGCAGCATTAGGGTTGCTAGGGGTCTCTATTCTGTGGTCAGCAAGTCATTTTGCACAGAATCAGAGGCATCGTGCAGATTTTTTGTTATAACACACAGGTATCTAAAAATCCCACCCCCTATTGCTAGCAGGGACAGGCACACAGGAGGAGATAGACAGGAGATCTGGCCACAGTTGCCTCTGCTGTGCAGATGCGTCTCACCAAGCCCGACTGTGTCCAGGGTCAGCTGTTGGTGGGCTCCCGACACATATATAAGTTTCCTTGCTTAATAAAACTTCCACCTACCAATCTGAAGTTGTCTGCCTCTCTTTTTTAGTCTCTTTTTGCCCTCTGTGTACAGGTGCTGATTTCATATCTTGCCCAGGGAACTCCCAAGTTTGCCTATCATTCCTCAAACTCTGGATGAACTTCATACTTTGTATTTCTCCTTTACTGGAGAACCAGATGACTGAGGATGGGAGGGGTCAGCTCTCTTTCCTGACACACCTTGATCCCATTGTAGAGGTACTCAGTAAATGCTGATGAAGAGATGAAAGAGTGAATGACTGAGAATGAGTGCTCGGTACTGTCTGTGGAAACCTGCTTGTTACTATGAAGCTAACATAGGCCTATTTTTGCTTTTAATCCCAATTCCATAAAGGTGCTACATGTTTTCATTTGATAAAATGAACTTACTGTTTCCTCATTCTTTTGCATAGAATTGATGCCGTGATTACGACGGTAGCCTGAAAGAAGACATGTTTGGGCTTCTATAAAAAAATATCACAGACTGAGTAGCTTATACACAACAGAAATTTATTTTTCACAGTTATGTAGGTTGGAAGTTCGAGGCCAGGTGGCCAGCATGGTCAGGAGGGAAAGCCTCTTCTGGGTTCCAGACTTCTAATTGTGTTCTCACGTGGTAGAAAGGGAAGGGCTCTCTCTGAGGTTTCTTTTATAAAGGCACCAATCCTATGCATGAATCATGAGGACACCACTCTCAGGACCTAATCCCCTCCCAGGGGCCCTACCTCCTAATACCATTATATTGGCCATCAGGATTTAACAGGTGAATTTTGGAGACACACAAACATATTCAGACCACACACACCACTGCTGCTGGGTGTTTGGACAGATGACAGCACTTAGCTGAATCCTGCTCATCAACCTCCAACCCAGAGATTGCCCTTTGCTGAGGGGTTCACACACCTTTGCTGTGTGCAGCCTGCATCAGATGTTCGGTGTGGGGATAAAAAGCTTTGGCCACCATGCTCTAGTTTGGGACAGCTCTGCAAGGACACATCAGCACCAAATATCCTCATGGGAAAATCTGAGCTTTTGTTGTGACTACATCACCACCCAACGTTTCCTTCTGCTTCCTGCTACTTTCTTCCTTTCCCCACAGGTTCCAAGAGTGCTCCCCATCAAGCTTCCTGCAAGGAAACTTAGTCTCAGAGTCCTCTTCCTGAGACACACGACGTCTCACATAACATGTTTGTTAATTTTAAAACTCTTACCTCACCGCCGCGAATCACAGCTATTTTTTTCTTCCTTGAGACTTAGCTAATACCACATTACCATATTAAGACCACAGGGCCTAATGTAGAAATTAAATCCTGCTATTAAGACTAAGCACATTTTTTTGAATATTAAAACATTACAGTCTGGATTCCACACGATTTTTCATAACAAGCTATAGGGATTAAGCTACACAAGTAGCTTAATGCTTTGACACTTCATTCTCCATTACTTCCACTGCTGGTGTGACTCAGATGCTTCACTGTTAAACCCGCAGAAACAATGGCCTCTGCTTGCAGAATGGAAAGAAAAGAATGACACACCGGCTTCTCTTAGAAACAGTTTGGAGGAGAGTGAAGCTTCTTCAAATTTACAGAGATAGGATTTTTAAAATTAATTTGTTTCTTGGATTTCTATTGTACCTTTTATTCAAAGGTTTGAAACTCAAAAGGAGTTTTTTAACTTTCTCTTTTTTCTGTTCTCTAGGTTTCTCCATGTAAAAATACTATAATTAGGAGTATGAGCCTGATACATCCCACTTCCTATTTTATTTGTCTCTGTTGAGAAAGTCACATTCTCTAAGATCAGTTTCTGGTGGTTCTGAATAATGGTGTTGTGTAGTTGCAGTTTTGACGTGGCTGTGTGAGGAGGTGAGCCATGTTTACCTAGGCCGCCGTCTTCCACACACTTTCAGAAAAGTGAAACAAATAGGGCTGGTTCCAAACTCAATTGCGAAACAAAGTTTGTTCATGATGAGCCTCTAGCGGTCTGTGGTAGACTCTTCCCTTTGTGGTTTCTCTCCCCCAAGTCTGGGGCCTCCTCAGCCCACTACCAACTTCCTGTCTGCCCCTCTCTTCAGCACCCTTCTTCTTTATCCTACTTTCCCTGTTCTGCTGTTCTCTCTCCATGACCCAGAATCAGTCTGATAGTTTCCATGCTGCCTATTGTCACTACTACAGAAACGTATGTGTTCTACAACGGCTCACGCCCAAAGCCAGCTTTGCTCTCTTCGGAGGCAGTTTGGTCTGGCACACATGTAGTTGATTACTAAATATTTAAATGAGTGAATGAGTAAATAAACTGCTCTCTCAATACACCACTTAGCACCCATCCTGCCTCCACCTACCCCAGGTGTATGTATATTAATAGAGGCCTGATAAAAAACAGCATGGCTTCCCTTCCTACCATGGCCAAACTAAATGAGTTAGGAGAGGAATCCTATCACTGGCTGTTGTTAGAATATTCTATCTACTATGCACTTCTGATGCTTTGACATCGGGGCCTTATGAGGCTGGAGAGATTGCTCCTCCTAGGGTTAGCCAATTCCTAGAGAGCCAACAACTCACCTGCTTGAGGACCTTTCATATGCAAACCCACCAAACCAGAGCCCATATTCCAACCACCTCCTTTGCTAAACTCTCACAGGGTTCACACCTGGGCAATCATCCATGTGCCCTAATCACCCCAGGGCCGGGTTCCAGAAAACTCGGGACAGCTCTTATGCCCCAGACCCTGCTGAAATTATTCAAACAGCCAATCTTGCTTACCCTGCCTTGCCTGCTTCTTTCTATGGAAACCACAATAAAGTTCCATATCTTCTATTTGCTCCTCCTGCCTCCTGACCAACCCTGGTGCTTCCTCATATGGCCCTGCGTGGCATAACAGCTCCCCTCCTCTTGGGACCTGACACAAAATACCTTTTAAGTGGCAATTGCCTCCTGATCTGTTGGTCTCACCATAACTGAATAATAATAATAATAATAATAATAACAATAATAATATCATCTATGTTTTAAAACAGTTACCTCAAATACTTCTATAATCTCAAGTGTGAAGTCTCCCTTGCTAATTCTTTTAAGGTCCTGAAGAAAGACTCTCCTTTCCATAATTTTTGACATTGGAGAAATGACTTTTACTCAGAGAAGGCAGTTGAGTATTAAATTTTAAAAACGTAATGACTGCTGTCTCAATATACCACTTAGCCACCCAGTCTTTATTTAATCTGTATTGTCACCCTGGGATCTCAAAAAAAAAAAAAACAACCCTCGCTATGAATTATTGTATTATTCGGAATGACTAAAGTTCAGAGATGCAAAGTGATTTGCTCAGGATCACCAAGGAGGTGAGACTCAAACACGAAGGCTTTCCCGGCGCTCCTCTGACCCCTGCCCTGCTCCCACTCCTTCCTTCTGTCACGGCCTTCCAGACCTTCCACAATCTTTTGCAAAGTTTTCTTGCATAACATCTCCATTTCCTTCATACTTGGAAGAAAAAGTACGGCAGTCTTTCCAACGAGGACCAATAAATGAGTCCACGATAAAATATAGCTGAGATACATCTAGCTATTTCAACAATAAATGGCCTTGGTAAGTGAGTGTGGAGTTCTAAGAAGATATTACCAAATGGTAGAGAAAATCTATAAATGACAGAAGTTTATAATATTAAGCCTGATCTTTAGTGAATGAATCAGAACTTTTGCAAATTTTCTTTTTGAAGAAATTCCATTCTTTGGTTACGAGGCCCCAGAGCTACAAAGAACAGGGCTGGCTATGAAGGAGACAGGAAAAAAATACCTTGTGGTTTGGATAAAACACGAACTGAGAAGGAATACCTAATTTCAATAGTGTGAAGATAAAAAGTAAGCATACGAAAGACAATCTACAATAAAATTGTTATTGAATGCCACCAAGCAGCAAAATACACAGTTAAGATGTTAATACCTATGTAGGCAGTGTTGACCATGGTTATTGGGGAGAACACTTCAAATACAATAATGGAAAAATTAACCCAATATTGAACAAAACACAGCTCATTGAAATTTAGTCATTAGCATTTACCAAATGGGTACAGCAGTTTGGAATTTCACTGTTTTAAGCAAGAAGGAGGCAAAGTTGAGAAAGAGGGAAGAGGAAAACACAATGCAGTAAGTCAAATAATTTGGAAATGAAAACTGCATTGGTTGAAGCGTTGGGTTGTGAGTGCGGAGGAAAGAAGACTGGGTGAGGAGGCTTGAGGGCAACCAGCAGAGTGTCCAGGCTGCTGCCTGGAGAAGCTGATTGGCAGCTGCTAAGAACTCCCTGGGAGTGCGGGCGAGAAGAAACAAGCTGGTGTGTCTGGGGGTCCTCAGCTGGGTATCAGGAAGAATTTCCTGACTGTAAATGTCAAGAGCTCTGGTTTACAGGATCAAAGGGAGGCTTCTGGGATGTGCCTATCCTTGGAGTTTTTTTCAGCCTCAAGCTAGAGACTGTTTGGGTGGTTTTCTGCAGCCCCGTGGATAGACTGGATGGTCTGCTCAGAATCCGCCCATCTCAAGTTGCAGAGAGGTGTGCCTTACACAGCTTCTTTCAGTGTCCTTGCCAGCTGCTGACTCCCAGCTCAGAGGCTAAAGGGAACAACTAAGTCTTTCACACTCTGTTCCTCACTTGGACTAGTCCTTAGGTGGACGCTGTGGTTTTTCAGCTCTTGAGCACTTAGGCACTTTCTTTTTGAGCCAAGGGCCTCCTGGGAACAATGTAGCATTTGTGTGTGGACAGTAACAGCTTATGAGCCAGAGACACTTGGCCAAGCCCTCCCTCCCACAAAGGGCTGGATTGCACACCTCACCTGCAATAATCTGGGCTGAGTCAGTACTAGCCTGCCCCGCGGCCAAGTGCTCCCTTCCTCCTACCTCTTCCCTAACCTGTTACCTGATTTGATTCTGAGCAATTTGGCTATCTTTACACTAATTCTCGCACAGGATGGTTTCTACCCACCTCCCATCCCACCCACGGAGTGAACAATAACAAATTAGTGGCTTGTAACCTGACAGTGGGCACCAAAGGGTGAGGTCCTTACCACTTAGTTGGGCAGCTGGGTATTTACAAAAGGTTTGCAGAGAGATGCCAGTCTTTTCTAACATTATGGCCTTTTATTGCGCAGTTGTGGATGTACATGGGGAGTTGGGAATGCTAACCAAGCATTGAGTCTTTACAGGGTCTGTTTCTGCTGAGTTCAGGACCTTAGGAACATCATTTGACTTCTGGCAAAAAGACCATTTCAGAAAGGAGTTTAAAACCATCCTTTTGATCTTGGCCCCGAATGAGAGGGAGGACATATACATATGAAGAAACTAGAGTTTCAACCCTGAAGTAACACTAATAGAGAAGAAACTATGTTATGTGTAAGTCACGTGCAGTGTCCAAATACAATATGAAATGATAAATCAGAACATTTCCTTCGAGGCCTGTCTTTTCTTCACAGCGGTATCATATACTTCTCTTAAAGCCTCCATCCAGTGGTGTCGCGGTGGTACTGCAGTGTATGGGCCTGCGTGGTACGAACGAGTCAGAGAAAATTAGATGGGTAGTGAGAGCATGCAGGCAAATTAAAAGAAAGCACAAGGCGAGTAAATGAGATCTTAAGGAACAAAATGGAGCCGTGTGTGTGCAGGGCCAGATGGTGTTGTTGTTTAGTGGGTCTGAGTTCTGGTTGCCCCTCTGTTTTCAGCATAACGTAGACACTCGGTGGCATGCAGAAGCACCAGAGAGAATTCAGAGTTCCACCTTTTGAGCCTTTTCTTCTGATGCATCGTTTTCTCTCTGAAAGACATCACGACATGGTATTTAGATTTGGAGTCCACTCTCGTTTTTTGAGCTCTAAGATTAGAAAACTGAGCTATTTTGTTAACGCTGGAAGTTCCCAATCTACCTGCAATTTTTATGTCATGAACTCTTTCTATGGAATTGGATTGTTTCCCATGGATATTGTACTCAGCATGGTGAAATCCCAAATTCAGCTCCTTTCAATAAACAAGACCTTCTCAAAAATGCTTTTGTAGTTCTTTTCCGACGACTACAACCTAAAGAGCATCTAGGTTCCATCCATCACGTCCTCATATACCTTTGCCCTTAATAAAACCCAGTGGAGCCAAAGAATTTCTATTCCAAAGGAACTAAGAGGGACGTAGAGAGGAAGAGAACCCCACCTGCCTCCCCGCAGCCGCACACTCACCGGCCCGTCCCCGTTTAGGAACCCATCACAGAAGTTCTGCACAAGCTCTGCTGAAACCTCTGCCACTGGCAGTGCGTCCCACTCCTCATCGAAAGTCCGGTAAATCGCCAAAGCGGGCAGTTCAGACGTCTGTAGTTTGAAATATGATATCACCTTCCCATTTTCTTTTACACCACTGTCCACCAGGATGAAAAGAATCTGCAGTTGGGGAAGTTTGAAAGAGAGAGATCTGTCTGAGGTCCTGGGGGGGAGAGACATCTTGCAATTGTGGCAGTTGGCTCAGACTGAATCTGTGGTTTGTGCCACACAACTGACCTCTCGGTTGGACCAGAATGAGTGTGTGCGTGCTTTGCATTGCTTAGGTATGTTATCCCTTCGTCAGGTTGATTTAATTTCAAGAACAGTGAATTGGAAGAGACTTTAGTGGTGACCTTTAGTGATTAAGTAAGTAGAGCCTAATGGTTAAAAGCAGAGAATAAATTTTAAGTTTTGTTTTTGGTACTATTTAGCTGTGTGACTCTGAGCACATTACTTAGCCTCTCTGAGACTCAGTGTTCTTCTGGGTGAAATGGGCTTTTGTTGGAGATTAAATGAGAGGATGCATTTAGCATTTCTTGTACAGATTTTAGCACACAGTAAATGCTTCACAAATGTTAACTATTCTTTATTATTAAATCATACCTTCTACCTAAAGTAGAAATCTATAATACTGTGGTTAGAGAATTATCTAAATTCAGTAACACTGACAACTTACAGTTTTATGGAAATAGCCACCAGAAAGTCTGCTTATTTTATCACCAGGTAGTTATCATTGAACAGGTAACTTAGTTCAATGCAGTAACCTTGAAGTTGTCGAAGTTTTACTGTTTGGTGATATCAAGTGGAACTACACAATGAAGGGAGTGTTTATTTGTTTATTTACTTATTGTCCCTTAGCCACCGGGTACTGAACATTAATTAGGCACCAGGTACGTGATAGGTGTTTGACGTGAGAAACAGGTCCTGAGGTCTAAACCTTTAAAAGACTAGGGCAAGAAGAAAAACATTGTAACGAATAGGTAATTTTTATTTTTAGTATCTTTGAGTCTCTGTTTTGTCTTCATTTGTCCATGTAGGAAAAAAGGAACAGACTTTACCACTAATGAGAGACATAATTATATAGGCCTTGAATAGAAAAAATACATATCTTTAATTTTAAATCAGAGTAATGTGATTTAGTATGTCCCAGTTCTTGCTTTATCTCTTAACCATATTAGTTTTCCTTATCTATCTCACTCTCTTAGCCCCATTTTTCTTTTTCTATTGTGCTGGTACTGAGTTTTCAAAAGGCTGTCTCCCAAGCCAGACTTACCTTCCCCTGGAAGAGCTTAGCTGCCTTCTGGTAGCTGTGCATGCTTTCTTCATACTCGGGAGAGGCCTTGTTCATCATCAGGAGAAGATGAATCGGAACCATGCTGTTAAATAGGCCAATCGCAGTCTGGCAAGTTGAAATGGATTATATCGGAGTGAAAGAGAGAGGGAGAAAAACCCCCATTAGTGGTGACCCAGTGACTAGGTAGGGTGCAACATGAGTGAGAGCCGTTCGCCCATGACACGGTAGGGACTAGCTTCTCAGATGCCTTTCAGTAAGGCTCACCCTCCGCTTTTCACGTTGGGTTGATCTCTTTTCCCCATACCGAGTAGGGACAAATGGAGTAACCAGCGAGACGTGGCAGAAATGATGGAGTGTGACTTCCAAGGTGCAGTCATAAAAGGCACTGTGGTTTCTGCCTTGCTCTCTCTTACATCACTCATTCCAGGGAAAACTAGTCCCGATGTTGGAAAGATTCACATGGCATAGGACTAAGGCCTCCTCTTAACAGCCAGCACTGACTTGCCAATCATGTGATTGAGCCATCCCGGAAGCAAATTCTCCAGCCCCAGTCACACCTTCAGATGACATTGCCTCCCTGACCGATGACTGTAACCTCACAAAAGGCCAAGATCAGAAGCACCTTGCCTAGCCTCTCCCAAACTGTTGACCCACAGAAACTGCATGTAATCAAGTTTTACTGTTTTAAGATGCTATATTGATACATAACATAATCTGTTATATATCAACATAATCTGTTATATATCAATAGACAACAAATGTGAGGCCCCAAAAAACCTGGAATTGATTTATAAAAAACTGTATTTATTCTTACATGTTTAAACTTCAGTCACCTTCAAAGTCCTCTCCATTGGACGCAGTACTCATTTCAAGATGAGCACATCGCTCTGCAGAGACTCTCTAGCTCTCTTGGCCACCACGTCGGCCAGGGCCCAATGGGTTCTTTCCCCAGTATTCCTCCCAGTAGTTTAAAACTAGTCCTAAGATTTTAACATACAGCACAGGACGCTGTATGTTAAATAGTTGTCTCTTTCTTGATTAGATTCTGCTAGTTGAATTTAAAGAATGTATCTATCCTCCTAAAGTAGACATGAGGCTAATTCTTCAGAAGAGTCAAGAAGCCAAAGCTAAGAAGTTAAAAGTTACCATTGTTTCAGCAGAAGGGATAAGACATGTCAGAAGTGATTAGTTTAATCCTAATAGACACAGCCTGATTCTTTGCCTGGAAGCCAAGGATTGAGTGTGTGCATTCAAAGTGCACAGCAGGCCAAATACTCACCTGTGAGTTTCTGCCCAGTTGCTACTGGTGCAAACCTCTGCCCCTGGAGCCTCTGAGAAATAGCTCTTTAGTGTGGGCAGGTCTTTGAGTGAGACAAGTATTACCTTGGGGAAATGAAGTCACAATAAAAGTTGAACTTGCTTCTCTAAAGAAATTCTTATTTAATTCTTTTTGAGGTGATTTACCTTCACTACTAATGTAAAACTTAAAAAAAATGTCATTGTTCTCTAAGATAGTGATGGACTGGGCATAAGAACTTGGGCCAGTTCTTGCCCCTGCCTTAGGCTGCAGAACTCCAGGGCCCTGAGACCATAAACCCAGGGACCATAACATCAGTCTTTCTGGTTCCACATGCACTCCTGGGCACCCGGTAGACACAATGATGAAAATAGCGATGGTCTAGGAGAAAAAATGCCTTTTCAGTGATTTCTGCCAATACCCCCAGGATGCATGTGTTTGAAATCTTAGCAAAAGTGGAAATGGAGTCACCACTCCACGGAGACAAACATGGTGTGAGGGGTGGACAGTAATTTAGTCAACAGGAAAAGGGGTGTTTTCTATTGAAGGCTGGTAGGGCAATGGAAAAACCACAGAATTCAGTCAGACAGACCAGTCATGAAAAAAAGAAGGGACAAGTGCAGAGAGGGCTGTCTCTGAGGCTCAAATTCCCAGTCACATGGCTTTGAAGAAATTACTTTGCTTTTCTGCACTCCCATTTCCCGTCCTGTCAAATGGAAATAGACAATGTGAACCAATGCATGATGAGTTCAATTTTCTGCCTTTAATTACTCCTTTTCTACTAACTGTGTGATCTTGAGTAAGTCAGTTGGATCTTGAATGTTTTCTATAAAATGGGCATAGTAATGTCCTCACTTCTACCTCAAAAAAATCAGTGTAAAGATTCGAAGAGAATATGGTAGGAAAGGGAGTTGTCATTTCTAAAAATCATGATGTGCATGTAAATAAAATACTGTTATTAGAGAATGCATAGCAACTCTGAGCTGATGGAGATCACTGGAAATTAATACCCCATCACTTTATGATCTCTGTCAGGAAAAATAAAAGGTGGGCTACCTAAGGTAATTCTGTAAGCTGCAGAGTGTCAGAAGGCCAGAAGATCATCAGGACAAGTAGACCAACGCCTTCCCTAGGCTGCATACAGCAGGCAACACTAAAAGAAGGCAAACCTGGAAAGAAAGCTGACTCACCTGGAGGGTCTAGGTGTGTGCAGGTGGAGCCAGACCTGGAATTGTTAGCTACGAGGCATTGGGAAAAAGTGCCTAAAATTTTTCATAGAAATTTTACATAGCTGTGACATCCAAGTACGTGATCAGTAGGCTTTATTTTTTTTTAGATTTTTTGTCTATTGATGTATTTTACTGCATTTTAAAAAAGTATTGGTTCCTGATGCTTTCGGGAAACAAGGGGCCTTGAGCATCGATTGCACTGTTGTTTGAGAAACGTGCTCTAGAGTGTTGCTGGGATCCGGGCTGCCCTCCTGGATCACTGTCAGGCAGCAAAACTCAGGAGTTTTTGAATCAGTCACCTTAACGTTGCATTATGGCTCTTTCTTATTAGTCATGTGATAGGTCATTCAACTTTTCTGAGTCTGTTTCTTTGTCGAATAGGGACAAGTTGATCCACCTTAAAGGTTGCAGCAAGGATGACAAGATAAACAACTCAGGTGTTCAATTAACCTCAGATACTGTTAGTATTGATGGAAGGATCAGAGCTCCTGGGGGCAAGGATCTCTGCCAAGAAGATAAGCATCCTCCCTGACAGGGGACCTTAGGGGCTGGAGGCGGGGCTATTATTTACCGCAGGACTGTACTCTGTCACCAAGCGGAGACTGTTGATCTCAATGAAACGGCTTAATTTGTTGGCATCAATGTTTTCAATGGCTTCACCCTCTAAGTCCAGTTGTTCATTATCCACCTGAGTAACACAAAAATAATGCAATTGTCACTGTTCTGTCTTTGTTCATTCATTGGCAAATGTTTTTGAACTATCTGCCATGTGTCAGGCACTGACCAGAACTCCAAACACAGAAAGGTAAATAGGAAATGTTCCCTGCCCTTGAGGAACATGCTGTCCTGTGGGGCACAGAGAAGCAGACAGACATGACCCACAGGATGTGGCAAGTGTCATCACAGGCCCACATGCTATCTCAGGAAGAGGAGAAATGCCTTCACAAAGTGGTGTCTCTCTTAGAAGGCAAAAAACGCATCCATACATTTTACATGTAGATTACCTCATCATTCAGTTCAAAGCGTTTTTAAATTTCTGTTCTTATTTCTTCTCTAAATTTTTCTTGTTATTAATTTCTAGCCTATTTTTTACATTTTATATCTTTTGTCACCTTCTATTTATGTTATTTGTGTCCTTAAAACTGTGTATAGTGCACATGGGGTCACATGGTTAATTTTATTATATTCTTATTGACTTTTAAAGCCAGCTCATTCTATGAAAGAGGAGTCTTAAAATATTCCAGTATGATTGTAGATTCAACCATTTTTCTTACAGTTCTGTCAGTTGTTCTGGCTCTATAGTCTCAGGTGATGTATTAGATAAATGCAAATTTAGAATTCTTAAATCTTCTGGACAAATTGAAAGTATATCATTAGGAAGTGCCATTCTTTATCTCTAAGGATGCTTGTTGCCTCAAAGACTACTTTGTCTAATGTTAATATACTTATTCCAGCTTTCTTTTGGAAGTGTTTGCACAGTATATCTCTGTCCTCTTATCCTCATATTTTACTTGTGTCTCTGTGTTGTTATGTTTTAAAATAATGTGTCTCTTATGAAAAGCACATTATTATATTTTTAAATCCAGCCTGGTAATCTGTTATTTTTGTAATGTACTTAGTAATATTTAATGAAATATGCATTTTCCATTGGCTCTGCCTGTTCTGAGGTCCTTTAAAAAATTTTTTTTTCTAGCCTATTTTGAATTGATTGAATACTTTGTATTATTTGTTCTTTCCCTTTATGGACCTAGAAGTTACAGAGGCTTTAATTATTTTCTTAAGGATTATATAACATTCATTCTTTACTTATCAGAATCTAACATGAATTCGTCATTTTAACTCCTTCTCGGGCAATGTAGACATTAGAACATTCTAATACAGTTTGCCTCCTTACCAGTCCATTCCCCGGCCCACACTTAAGACTTAGAGGCTATTACTGTTCTGTGTTTTAATTCTAAATCTCACAAGACATTCTTATTGTTGTAGAGTCAACATACACTTACATTTATGCCCATACTTACATTTTTGTTTGCTTTCATTTTTTCTGTATTTTTGAGCTTCTATCTGGAATTTTTCCCTCTGCCTAGAACAACCTTTAGCATGAATCGGTTCTGCTGGGTGACAGTCTCTCAGTTTGGTTGTTTCAGATATCTTTGTTTCACCTGTACTTTTGAAGGTTATTTTTGTTGGGGGTAGAGTTCTAAGTTGACAGTTATCATCTCTTAGTTTTGCAAGATATAATTCTTTAAATTCTGCATTCCACTTTTTCTATTGAAAAGTCATTTGTGAGCCTTAATATTACCCCTTTGAGATTACTTTGAAGGTAATTTCTTTTTTCTGATTTAAGATTTTTTTCTTTTTCTTTGAGGGTCAGCTATTATATATGATATGGCTAAGAGTAGATTATATATATGATTATATATAATTATATATGTCTACAAGTGTATGTGCGTATATATTTTTATATTAATATATGATAATCCTAATCAAATTTCAGGAATTGAGATGATTTAGGTCTGTGCTGTACTCCTTGGTTTATCCTTATTTTGAGGGTATTTTTCTTTAGGGTCTAAAGTGGAGCAAAGGGTATTTTGCTGGATTTACCTCCTACTTCCTTTTCTGGGATCTGGACTTCAACATTACTTTTCTGGCTCTTTATTAACATTTTCTAGTAAATGCTTTATTTTAAAAAATGCTAATAAAGCTCTTAGCTTTTTGGCTGCTTCTCCTACACTCACAAAAGCCTCCCAGATGAAAAGCACTCCTAATACACACAGACTTTACCTTTTGGGTTTCTTTCATCCTCTAGATCTTAGTCTAACCATTTCCCCCTCTTGATAATTCTTCAAAGCCCTCATTTTGGGCCCAGCTTTTTAAAAAATTGCCTTTGGTGGAAGGGATTGTCTAGTTAACTGATCTAATATCCAAGATTTGCATTTTAGAACTACCTTTCCATTGTACTCAGATATATTAAAAGATAGGGTTTCGTATGGCCATTTTGCCCAGATTTGCTCATTTACCTTCCCCAGTCTACTTGTGCCCAAAAAGACACAAGGAATGCTTCTGTCACCCATAGCAACTATGTCTATGAATAAAAATTATCAGGGCTAGTCCTGAACAAGGCTGTTTCCTAAAATATCATTATTATCATTTGGGTCACTTTTGAGATTCTTGGGCCACCAACCCTTTACCTCTCTTTAACCTCTTTCCCTTACATCTATTATCTCATATCGGTTCTACCCAATCAGATGTTGCTGTGGATCTAACTATCCTTTACCCCAAGAAACCTTCTTCTGGTCTCCCCAGCAAAGTCAAAGGGAAGTATCTTTTTAGTCTATGAATGAGGGAATTCAGGCAAAGGTGACTTAAAGTCACTGAACAGTAGAAATCCAGTCCAAGATTGTTCTGTACTGTCACCACTACAGTGACTCCATTGTTTCCGGTGTTCAAGGTTGGCTTCCACTGGGCTGGTGAGAAGCGATGTGGACCTTCAAGAAGCTCAGTGTACTCTTTATGGTAGTTTCATTAATTCTTGGTATATCTAGTCATTCTTTTGTAATCCACCCATTTGTTTATGAATTATTTGTTGAGTGCTTTCTATATGTGAGGCTCAGACATTCTGCATTCCACTTTTTCTATTGAAAAGTCATTTGTGAGCCTTAATATTACCCATGCTGACATTCACTCAAGTAAAAATTTTATAACTTTATTTGATGACTGTTTTCACAACTCAAATTTATCAAGTAAGTACTGAGGTACAGAAAGTGTTTGTATTTCAAAAAAGAATTTTGAGAAAAATTCATCAAAACCATAGGATATTTGAAATTGTGAACTCCCTTTGTATATTAATTGTTTTAAAATTCCAGAAGTTCTGAGTAGAAGGCTTGCGGTAGAAATACAAATGCAAGAGAAAAGGTCTTCCTAGGGGGAGTCCTTGGCCAGCCCACTACCATTCCCCTCCCCAAGTCGGTAAGAGTAAGGAGAGGGGCAAAATGAGCACACGGATCTTGGCTGCGTGAGGCTTAGATTGCCGGCTGGCATGTGCCTTTCATACTTATGTGTTCGCTGATTTCCACTATCAAAACCATTATTAGTATAATCACAGCTAGAGCCTTTTTAATACTTAATATGTCTGAACACTTCCTGATTATTTTTCTAGAAACTCGCAGGCCGGTGCCTGCAGCTCAGCTGACACAGCTGTGCTCTGGGCAGGAGCCCCACCCTCTAGCTCCGTTTTCCAGGCAGTCCCTCACTTTTCCCAGAACAGGGAAAACAGGAAACACCGGTTACCATAGGTGTTTCTGGATTTAAGGAATGCAGTACACTGGAGGTAGAAGATATTCCATGATAATATTCTCTAGGAAGCAAAGAGCTTTGTTAAAAACCACCCTCCTGAAGTCTATCCAGCCTATATGTTTTGTTGAATGAAACATGCCTGATTATTTCATTATTTCTTAAATGAATACACTTTGGAGTATTCATGTGGAGTGTTTCTGTAAACAGTATTTGAACAGGAAATCTCTGTTCTGTAATGGAAATTATTTGCATAATGCAAAGGAAAGATAATATGACCCTAGAACTAAGATTTGAGGAAAAAAATTTATGTATTTTTCCAGTTTTTGGAAAGAATTTCACTGGAGGTAGCATATTATTGTTCTCTCCAAGCAAACAGGGATCAGATGAAAAGCAGAAAGAGTACACCAGAGGGATTCCACTTTGAAGTATAATTTTGAGATTCCCTGAAAGTGTCTGAAATGAATTATTTTATGTTTTAGACACTACTTATATTATATCAACAGATTTAATTATTCTTTTTCTGTTAATTATGGTAGTATTTTAGCAATATTTTTTTCAATTCCTATGTATTTCTTTTAGTTAACAACCCAGTTTTTCATAAAAAGTATTGAAGTCATCCTCATTTACACCACAGTTATAGTGTTAAATACTTGCATAGCACCGAGGAGTCATTTGCTAAGCAAATGTCCACATGTTCCTGGCTTTTTAAAATATTTTTTTAATAAGCTGCTTAGCTTACATTACATTGGGTAAATATATACTTTAGAAAAATACTTAATAATTTGACATATCTTATTCTTGCATTAATTATCACTTTCTTTTTATGTACTAGTCTCTTCTGATCATTTGGCAAGGTGCATTTCTTAAAATAAGTGCCCAACAAATAACTGTAAAGGGAATAACAGACTGCCTCTACTCTATTTCCATTATTATCCTAATGGATCAAAGTTAGGCTAGTACATTTCTTAAAATATATGTGATTGGAGACAGAAAGCAGGGTAATGTTCAAGTAACATCTGAAATTCCATGTAAGACAGGCTCACACTTATTCAGCCCAGGCCTGTGTCTCCGCTGGGGCGACAGTAAGAGTCTGCTGGTGGGTGAAGAGGGTCTCCCTGCGGTCACGCACACGAGAGACCAGCTGCCATACAAAACAGACAGGCTGTCACACACAACTTGCTGTTGCTCCATTTTCCATGCATTTTTCCTGATGATATCTATCTAACCCACTTGCATCATTTCTGTAAAGTGATGCGTTGCACAGATATAGCTTTAGCTGGTCTCTTATATTTATGCTTCAGAATTTCAAGCATCTAGCCAGTCATGTTAACCCTTAGAGTCTTATTATGTTTTCATGTATCATTATTTTACTTTATCTCTAGGTATGTCCTTAAGGTTGAAAATTCTACATGTTTAAATTCTGAAATTTTATTGACAAAATGTGTAATGTCTAGATTAAATCTTGAGAAGTAACCTGAGGGTTGGATAAATCGAGACCGTGGGATAGGAAAATGGTTTAGGAGAAAGTGGTTTTAAAAAGTAGACTTTAGAATGAGGGGCATGAGAGTAGATAGAATCTAGAAGTAAAAACAAAGGTTTTCTTCAGGAATAAGTGCTTTAGAAAGTCACTATAGCATCACAGACGATGTATGCTTTGGAGTCAGTGGCACAAGATAAGAGTCAGATGTTAGCTGGGTCATAGATGTGAGACTTTGGACAACGGAATCAACCTCATGGAATTTTAGTTTCCTTATTGATAAGGCAGGGCTAACAATAATTATTTCATCAAATTCTTATGAGAATTAAATGGTAGAACAATGAAAACACCCAGCATAGTGCCTGTTATAAATTAGGCATGAAACAAACAAACAACAAACCAAATCTAAGAGGAAGGTAAGTACCAGAAAATTGCAATAGGTTCACATTTCCCAATGTAAAGAATAGCTTTAGTTGACACTATCTTAAAAAAAAAAGAGCTATCCCAAACTCCTAAATAACAATTCTGCTAGAATATGGATTCAATTTGGAATGTGTGAGCTGAGAAAAAATTGTTTATCTAAAAGCTGGCATGGTGTAAGTTGAATCTCTCCCAGACCTGCTAATGGAGTAGGGCAAGAACCAGTGAGTTTGTTTTGGGTATGGCACAAAATAATCCTTTCCACAGAGGTCCCAAGAGTTCATTCGGAGCAGGTCTGTCACCAGTGGTAAACAAAAAGCAGATGTCAAAGAAGAGTGAACCGCTCTGGGAAGTCATCACCAAGACTTTATAAAGAATTAACTGCAAGTAAAGTTAATGCACCCACTGGAGGTTGAAAACTCTGTAGAGACATTGGAAGCGACAGCACTTGTCTTTCTTCCCCAGGAAAGTCTTGGTAGCACTAAGACTTTAACATCAGGCCTTCGTAAGATCTATAGACAACAAACAGGGAAAGAAGTACCTGTGGAACTGTAGCTGATTAGAAATTTCGTGTTGTAGTGTCACTACCAATGGTTCAACAGTAACACGGAAGGCATTAACCTAACCTTTCATATCTTTTTTACCAAAGCTTTTCACAGAGAAGCTCGATTTCATCCTTTCTCACCATAGTGAAAGCCAAACCTACAACTGCTGTCCAGGTGAGGAGAGGGCTGCTGAAGGGACTCGTGCACCTGCAGACATGCCTTTGCAGGTGAGTGAGTTTCTCAAACACTTCCTGAGTGTCTTCTGGGTACTAGGGACATATTGTAGACCTTTAGAACAACAAGCAGAAGTCACAGTTTCTGCCCTTGAATAGTGGGGAATAAGGTGGGACCGACACAGAAGTGCATGACCTGCACCCCAAAGTGGTAAATGAAGATAAAGACATATAGATCTAGAGGAACAGTGAGGCCAATCTGGAGATTCCAGGGAGACTTTGTGAAGGGTAGGATGCCTACCCGACTCACTGGAATGTGAGGTGGACTACCTGGGTGAGGCTAAGTGAAAGAGGGCCTCGAGGACAGTGCATTCTAAGCAGAGGAATAGCCTGTGTGACACTGTGGAATTGTGTCATCATACTGTGTGTAGCTGGGTACGGGGAGGACAAATCCCAGGGTGGGAATGTGCTGGAAAAGGGCATAGAGAAGCAGGTGGTGCTCAGGCCATAAAAGGTTATGTTTAAACATCTTGATTTTGATCTTATAAGAAATGGGAAACATTAAAAAGTTTTAAGAAGGGAGTGCCATCATCAAATTTCCAATCTAAATTCATCATTTTGATACCAATCTAAAAATTACATGTGAAGTCGTAAAGGGAGCCCAGTTTAAGAAGTTACGGAATCGTCTATGCCAGTGCTGCTAAGAGTCGAATAGAAGAAGGAAACAGAAAGAGGGAAAGAGCATATAGGTTCAGTGAGACAGGAGGTTCAA
Source organism: Tonatia bakeri (assembly GCA_004024845.1). Lineage (NCBI taxonomy): Eukaryota > Metazoa > Chordata > Mammalia > Chiroptera > Phyllostomidae > Tonatia > Tonatia bakeri. The sequence goes on from PVIA01008217.1 coordinate 23,561, forward strand.
TCAGAAAAAATGAGAGATTGGGGGAACATAGCCATTCAGTAAACAAGCGTTTTAGAGGGAAAAACATGATTGAGCAGATGCTGACTATAAACTCAGTTTTGAACATGTTATGACTGTAAAGCTTATGAGGGTTTTCAACCTGCAAGCGAGCATTTGAATTATGATAGAGGTCCAGCCTGGAGTGAAAACATTCCAGATCCTCGGCAGACACTTCATCGTCAAACAGGAGATAGAATCATACTACCTGAGGATTACCCATTCACAATTAATTAATTAATTAATTAGACACTTAATGAGCTCCTGATACCCAGCAGGCACTTTGTCAGACACTGTGGTTGAAGCAGTGAACCAGACAGTCCCTGCCTTCGTGAGGCCTGGAGTCTACAACCTGGATGGGAAGAGCACTGGGTCAGGCACTAGTGCAGATGGAGGAACAGAAGGTCTCAAGCGGATCAAGAAAAGAGAGGACGACCAGGAGAAGTAGCCTCCTAGAAGTCAAGGAAAGAGAGACTAAAGAGAAAAAAAGTGGCCAGCCCCTTGGACATGGCAGAGATGTTCAGGGCAATGAGACCTAAAAAGTGTCCGCAGGATTTGGAAATACAGACACGTGCTGACCTGGATGAAGGCAGTTTTAATGGAGTGCAAGGTATAGACTAGATAGCAGTGTAGTTGGATCTTAAAGAAAGCTGGAGATACTGGTTATGAAATACACGTTAGAGAGGCTTGGGTAGGAAGTGAAACAGATCAATAGGATGAAGGCTAGAAGGGGAAGGACATTCAAACCAGAAATCTCGAAACTTCATCTTTGGCCCAGTTTCCCATGTCCAGTGGACTTGGGTCCTCTTTACCTGGATTCTCTGCCAATAATACAGACTTAACTCCTCACCGCAGCACCCCTGTGTCTGTATGGGCCCTCACTGGGCCCAGACACCCTAACTTTAAGCTTTGCCTCCTTTCCGTCATCTTGACATGTAATCCTTGCAAGACCTGCCTTTTCTTCACTTTCTATTGTAACCTCTCTACTGCAGCCCTTAGCACACGATCTGTTTTGTCAGCCTGACAAATATTCTCTCCACTCTTGTCCTCCTTGGCAATCCGTCTCACCCACCTGCCAAAACAGTGTTGCAATAACACATTTCTGTTCTCCTCCCTCACTCCCCTGATCTAAAGGATTCAGGGCCTTTCCTGTGCCAACCAAAGGAAGTGAGAACCTATCAAGCTGCTATTCAAATTTCTCCACAATGTGATTCCAACCAAGCCTCTTTGTTTTATTTCATTTCCCCAAAACATGTACCGTGAAATCCAGTCAAATTGTCCTGATCACTGTTTCCTAAGCTACATTTTTTTCCTACCTTGGCCACAGCTTCTCTTCCACCTTGTCCAAATTTTTATCTATCCTTTAAATCCAAGTTCAGTTGCCTTTTTTAAAATAAATTCTTTTTTGTCAGAATACCTACACTGCCTTTACCCTTGGAAACCATACAACACTTTATCCGTTGCGGTGTCTTTGTCTTCTAGATACTTGTATGTCTGTTTACGATCTCCACTAGACTTTAAGATCCATGAGAGAGGAGAATATGCTCCACATGTTTTATTATTAATATCTGGCATATGACATACAGCAGTTGTTTCATACATGTTTAAATGCAAGTGACCTCCCAAAATACGCATGATGAAAATACGCATTTTAGAGTTCAAAAAGGTCTTAGAGATGACATGGTCAAATCGTTTTACTTTATAGATGAAAAAATTGGAGCTAAGAAGTGTTAAGTGACCTGCTTAAGTCACATGACTGGTCAGCAACAAATCCCATTGCCTGACTCTCAGTCCGGACTGCCCTCAATTTCATGACAGCATCTGTATGGGAAACCCGAGCTGAGCCATCAGCCTCATTATCGTTGTCCCCAACTCTGGCATCACCATTAGTGGTAAAGACATAGACCTTTTCTAGTCTCACAAGTTTATGAGTTCACAACATAAAGTAAATAAAAACTAGGAGAAGGTTTGAGTTGCCCTCCCGACTTACCAGACGGAAGAGGGAAATGGTGTTTCTCGTGAGGTTGTAGTGAGCCAGAACCTGGGGACTGGTGCTGATTCCAAATGCCACGTCTGGGAATTTTTGCACCACGTCACGGAATATGGACACTGTTGGTATTTCTAAATCCTAAAAACAAGGGGAAAGAACCCCCCCCCCCCAGAGGTTATTTTGAAGGTGACATGGAATCAGAAAAGGGAGTTGAAATGTGCTCACTCATACTAAAAATCAAAGGCTTGGTTTAGTGTCAAGTGAAGTCATTTCCAGGCTGAGTGGGTTAATTGGTAACTACAAAGTTGTGTCTAAGTCTGGGACTCCTCTCTGGCCTTACCATAGAACCTATAGTTTGCTCGTAGCCGAGAGGGGTCTCAAAATCACAGGGTCTGCAAAACTGGGCAGCGTTGTCAGCGACATACCCAAGAAAGCAAATGTTTTAGGAACAATTTGTGTAGGCAAAAAGAAATGCCAAAATAAGAAAGTGTTATCAAAAGGGCCAAAAGAAATTAAAATGGAAATTTATTAGTTTTGTTAACGACAGTTTGTGCAAGATGTGGAAGAATAGTCCTACTGTGTGTAAGCCAGAGGCATTGTCCATGAAGGATGCTGTTTATGACTTGTTCCAACTCTGGAGCAGCAGGGGGCAGGGAAGCCACTTTTGAGTGATGAGTCCTTGTTGTATCGCAAGCTGACATAATTTTCCCTGGTGTCGTAGGACCATTGCCCACAGCAGCTCCAGGTAATAATCAGGGCTGAACATATTCTGCTCTGACTCCCCTCTGGGTTGAAGGAGATGTGCAAATAGGAAGAAGGCCAGCCTTGCATCCGGGCTCAAGCAGAGGGGCCTGGCACCTTGCTCATCTGAAAATATGCATGGAGTTCACCAGAGGCTAATCGTTAGTCTAGGCTTCCCCTTTTTTATTCTGCTCCTTAAAATGGAATTGCTCACAGATCAAATGACGGCATCTGGTGGCTATTCTAAGTTATTGCACACTGTTCCATTTCCACCTCCTTGCCCCTCCCTGCTGTTCTGAGGGTGGCTGTTTTTGTCTACACCTCAGATCTGTCTCATCACTGAAAAATGTGCTCTCTTCTCTTCCTCCCCACTTACATCTCATCACAGCTATTTCCAGCTGTGTACACAGAATGGCGGGGTGATGATGAGTTGGAATTAATGAATGGAAACTGACCAGAAGGTCTGCAATGAGAGAGAAAGGGCTTGATCAGCTGTGAGTATCACCAGATGTTACCTCCAGAGAAAGAGAAAGGTGCTAGAATGATGCTCGCTCATTTATGGCTGCTTTCATTAGCCAGACAGTCAACCTGGAAGATGGAGGATAACACTGTCCTTACATGAAACATCATTCTTTTTTAACATTTCAGAGCCAAGAGACGGAAGACTAAAGGGCTACCTCTCTGGTAATTCATCACCTGGATGACGGAAGTTGGGCTTACTCTGACCGCTGACCCAGCAATCAGATACTGGCTTAAGTTTCAAAGCAACCATAGATGAGGAGACCCAGCCAGGAGCCTCAGAACTTTTGAGAAACACATACTTCAGAGACAGGAAATGCCTAAACAACGGAGAGTTCTCGAATGAAAAAGCTGAAAGCAAACTCTGAGCCCCTTGGTTTCTAATGTAGTGTCATCCTGGCTAGATGGTAACTGCCATGTCTCCTTTGAGGCCAAGCTCCAGTTCTCTAGGAGAATAATGAGTAGGGCATGTAGACAAACCTGGAAGAAGCCTATGAGAGCCACCTCAGCAGCAGCGATAAACTCCGTGGCCTCTGGGACATCTGTGAGCCGCACAGGTTCCTGGGGAGCAAGGGAATCATCTGCACAGAGAGATGGTGAGAGGGAAGCAGAAGGTATTAGGGTTCTGAGTGGAGAGCAAGCAGCTCCATCCTGTTTCTCTTCACTTGAAGGCCAAGGGCTCTAGGGGTGCTGTTATCATTATTCCAAGGCTTTACTTATTTGTTTTGCCAACATATGAAGAGTGACCCCACCGTTTGGCCGCTGTCAGAAGGGCAGTGCCAGACTCCCCTTCCCCACTAGGCAGCACAGGTGCTTATCCAGCATGTCCTGGAAAACCCTCTAGGTCTGGAGGGTTCGGATTCGGGGTGCTGCCTTGTTCCCTTCCCTTCTCTTAACAACACTTCCACCCTAGAGTCAGCCAAGTTTGTTTGCGCGTTTTACCTGAGAATTCTTGAATTTCTGCAACGACCTCTGGGGACAGCTTGCACGTGAGGAGAAATAATAGAAACAGGCATCTGGGCAGCATAGCTTCCATTGCTCTTCCACTCCTGATCCAACCCCTGACTGTGTGTTTCGGGACACGGGTTCAGGGCAGCCTGCTCTGCGGTTGATAGGCTGTGGTGTTGTCAGACCTTCGGGAACTTTGCAGCTGGCGCTAGGGGGACCTTCAACTTCTGAGATAAAAGACCAAATTTAGTGACAGGGCCTCAGAGCCAAACCAACCCAAGGGAAGTCAAGTCAGTTCATTTAAACAAGAAAAAAATATTCCATGCCAGGCCTTGCCCTGAGCAGTACAAATACACAGACAACTTCAATCTGATCCAGCCTCTCCCAGCTTAGATTGTCAATGTGCAAAATGGACAAATGAACTGATTGTTGTAACATAGAATGGAAAATTAAAAAACAAGAAAGTGATAGGGTGCTATGAGAGTACAGAGTAAGGACATTCAGGACAGTGGTGGGGTTTAGTGAAGTGTTTTTCTTTTTTTCCTCTACAGGGGATGGCCAAACAGAGACCTGAGCAAATAACTTTGCTAGACAACAAAAATGGAAAGGGAGTTTCACATAATGAGCCAGAGATGCAAATGTAGTGTGAGAGATAATTATTAGTAATTGAGTATTATAAAGGGAAGGAAATGGTAAATATGGGCAGGAAGGCATGCTGGGGCTGGATCGCAGGGGGGCTTATGACTAAACACAGGAGCTTCCATTTTATCTGGTAGATGATGGGAATTCATTGAAAGATCTTAAGCAGGAGAGAAACAATGCCCGATTTGGCCCCCAGGTCCCTGTGGATCTCCAAGAGGTTCCCACAGGTGGTACGATGCACAGGTCTCAAGATTGGGAATAACTGCTGCATGATAATACTATAAAATATTTTCTTCCATTCATATTTTGAAGGTTCATTGCCCATTGCAGGAGCAGGGGAACTGAACTGTTCCAAGTGGTGTAAATGCCCCCTGTACTATGCCCTACCCCACCCCCTCTGAAGAAACTCACAGATGTGAACATCTAGTCACCATATTTGTTCAAATGAGAAAGCAAAAAAATGAGGGTCTCAGTGAGGTCGTACAATTGTTTTATTCATACTCTCTTGTGCTGGTTAAGTGTCTCCCAGGAAAGAAGAACCCAAGTGGCAGGGAACGTGGTTAGGGACTGTCACTGGGCCAGCAGCAGCCACAGCATAATCCAGGGGTGGGAGTGAGCACTGGAACCAGGCAAAAGGATGGTTAGCGGTTGTTTGCCTGTTTCCTGGCCTCTAGTTCCTCAAATGAGAGCAAGAGAACCAATGTTAAATGGTTGCATATTGAGGAACAGAACTTCAAAGATCTGGCCGTGATGGGGGATCAGAAAGAAAGGGCAGGATGAAAGCCTGGGTTTTAAGTCTCCAGTGCTAGGGACGACTTTGAGAGAGAGTGTGGGAGAAGATGCATCAGTAAGAGGCTGTGAGGGGTGTTGGGGAGGGGCCCAGATGTGATCGAGGTGGAGGGACAGGGCGGTGAACACGACTGAGAGGGTTCTTCCAGGTGGCAGGGGCAGGGACAGGGTTGGGCAGATGTGCTCATTCTGTCCACTCCTTCTTAATGGACAGGTTCCACTCCCAGGTGAGGTGGTCGTGCTTGTCATCATCGGTGAAGAAGGACTTGTTGTGGTAGGTGCCTCGGGCCAGCATGCCTTTGGGAGCCTCCTCGATCGGAGTCAGGAACTCATACTCTTCCGGCCGAGGCCCGTAGCTGCCAACCATAAATGTGGCTTTGTCCACTGGGAAGAAAGAAACGTTCATCAGGGTAAGAGTCTGATAGAGAAAAAACAAACACTGCAGACTGGAGACCTGGAGCACAGCTCACAGTGATCAAGGCCAGGAGCAATGGTTTCCAGGCCTGGCTAAGCATCAGATTTCCTGGGGCACCTTTTTCTTTCATATTTTTTAAAAAAATCTCAGTGCCTTTTAAACTATACTTTCTTTTAACCCACCCCCAAAGACTATGGTTCAGTAACCTGCTGTTGGTTCCCCAAATCAGTGTTTCTGAGAAGCATCACAGCTGATTCTGTGTATCAGGACCATTATGGTGTCAGTGCCCTAAGTCAATGGAGATGAAGGATGTTTTTGTGGAGATGTAGCAGATTATACCATAAAAAATGCCAGGTTCAAAAGGTATAAAATTCCAGTTATAAGGTATGCAACTCCTGGGGATGTAATATACAGCTTGGTATCTATAGTTAATAATATCATATTGTATATTTGAAAGTTGCTAAGAGAATAGATCTTAAAAGACCTCATCACAAGAAAGAAATTGTAACTATGCGTGGTGGTGAATGTTAAGTAGACTTATTTTGGTAATCATTTTACAATACATATCAAATCATCATGTTATGTATGTAAAATGAATACAATGTTATATGTCAATTATATTGCAAACAAAAAAAATTCCAACTGGTTGAGACTTGAGTTCTTTTCTTAGCTCTGCAACTACCTAGGTCATATAACATTTTGGGGCCTCCATTTTTTCCCAAAAAATGAACTTTAAGGATCTTTTATCTACAGATTATCGTCCTAAAAATGCACCAATTGGGGGAGATAAGGTTACAGCTGGTGATCAAAAGGAATAGAATTCATGGGTGGAGTAATTGAATTAAAGGGGAAAATCAATAATTTAGTTTAAAAAATGTGAGAATTGGGACAAATGGTGAGAATAGCAAGCCAAAATTATTAATAGATGAATAACAGGAATATACATTAAGAATAAGTACGGGATTAGAAAGTATAAATATAGGCAGGTAGGTAGATAGCAGGCAATGTGTTGTTAGCTGTGAAGTGTTGTGAATAATTCTGAAGAAACAATTACGGACACATTCTAGACATCTCTGCTAAGTGAGGCAGCGTAATCTCTATGCCCAAAGGAAAATAGGAAACTACACTATTTTTTTCATGAGACTAGGTATTGGAAAGACCAATGAAGTTCTTTCAGGTCAACAACCATCTGTGGGATCTGAGTAACTGAGTGGTTCTCTAGGCTATGCAAATTTGTTAGACAATTTCTCCCCTCCCCCTTGTTTCTTGATTTGGTAGAGCTGATGCATTACTGTTCCGCACCTCTGTGGGAGGGGAGCCCCCGAGGTAAGGAGCATTGCCGGGGTGCGTCCATCGGCTTTTCACGTTTCCTTTCTCCCCACCCACGCAATGGGAGAGAGCCGAGGACAGGGGCCCAGGGTATGCAAGACTGCCGATTAAGTCATGTTATATTGTGTTTCAATGAGACAGCTTTTCTTAATTCCAGAAAGAGGTTTTCCTTTTTCTTTGTTTAGGAAATTAAGCACTGCCCCCCACCGCCCCCATTGCCAGCTCTCATTCCCAATAAACACACATGCCAGGGAACAGGTTCCTGTCTGGGATTTCTCTGACACTCAGGTTTACATCTATGAACTGATTTCTTTCTTTTCTTTCTTTCTTTCTTTCTTTCTTTCTTTCTTTCTTTCTTTCTTTCTTTCTTTCTTGCTTTCTTGCTTTCTTGCTTTCTTGCTTTCTTGCTTTCTTGCTTTCTTGCTTTCTTGCTTTCTTGCTTTCTTTCTACTTTTAGGAGTACTTTTGCATACTTTATTTTATTCAGTCTTGGTTGCTCTTCCTCTCTATGAGTAAAAAAGTTGAATTCCAGAAGCCAAATGCCTAAGGTTAGTGGCTGACCCAGTCTGAACTAAGTCTCCTGAGTGTAGGTCTTGCCATTAATCTCTAGGCTGGAAGTGTATGTGTGCCCTTTCCTAGGGGAGTGTCCGTAGCCTTTTAATCAGATTCTTAAATGAGTCTATGCCTAAAACTTGATAATAACCAGAACTGTAAGTACTAGTGAGAAGCAGATTGGGGGAGAGAGTGAGGTGCAGGTCCCTTACCTTTCACCCCAGTCCGGTAGGTGTGCTGGACATATTTCAGGCCCGACACAATGTCTCTGTTCACCTGTGGGTGGGAAGGATCCGAACGATTCAGATTAAAGAGGCCCTTTCATTTTTCCTCATTATTCATTCTGATCCTACCTAGCTGAGTCTTCTCTAAAGATAAGAAGACAAGATTTAGTTTAGAATAAGTGTTACTATTATCATTTAGTGTGGTGGTACAGCAGATATTGGAGAGAGGCGTTCACAAGATTACCTGTTGCCAATCTGGTTTTAATCATTGAATACTGTGATTTTGGGTTTGGGGAGGGGTGGTTAATCAAAACATTGTCTCAATATTCTTCATTACCTTTCTCCTTCCTCAATGGTCCAGAGAATGGTCTTGAGCTCCCCCTCTCTGATACTACCAGCCAGAAGGCTCTCTTTGTCTTAGGGAAGGTTACAAAACCATTGATGGGAAATGGTATGGAAACATCTGAAAATCCCAGCCTGAGAAATGACCCACCTAGCATATGAAAGAGAAACAACAAGGAGAAAAGCCATAATGGAAAGTCAGGTCGAGAGGATGGCTGTGCCTCTAATGCAGGTATAATTGGAGGTCGAGAGTTGAGGAGATGGGTCACAGGAAAACATCCTCCGATATGTAAATAATGAGTAAAAGCCACTTGTGTTTGGCGAGTATGTTGGATGTCTGTCATTTTCAGACATTATGTGAGGTCATGATACTTTCCCAAGCCTTTCAAAGAAAATGCACTAAAGCAGAACGAAAATAGAGACGGTGCAAGCACTCTGCTTTTCCATTAGTCATTCTACCTCGGACTGAACTGGGTTGTCCGTTAATTTTATATAGTGGTCATGCTTACACAAACAAATTAAAGTGGACATTGCATCATTAGCTGGAAGACTCGGTTAATTGTTCACTAATATGTAGAATTTAAGCATCTTCTAATAATTTCTCCTGAACAATAATTATGGCTCCCTTTTCATTTTGGACAGAGTAATTAAAGCAGTCTGTCAGTGCCACATTGTTGGTAATGAGGTAGCATGGCAGTGAATACTGCCGGCTTAGGTTCTAGCCTGTCACTCAGTGAACTCTGTAGTATAAACCCATCAAAAGCAGACAAAATAAAAACACATTGAAGACATCGTGATAAAACAAAACCCAAACTTTCTAATTACTCTGACTCCTACAAGCGCTTCATAAAAATAGGAAAAATAAATGGATCTTTCTAGAAGCCTCTAAGGTGGTCCTTTGAGCCTAGTAGGAGGTGTGGTCTGGTGGGAATGAGACCTAACAACAGGAATAATGGTGCTGTAGGGATGAGGACTTTAAGACAAAGAGTTTCCTGTTTTCCTACTACTCCATAGACTGTCTGTTTAATATAAATGCGTTTGAGATGGATAAAAAAAGTATGAATATTCTCAGCATCCTCTTCCCCTGCCTGAGCACCCCTCCCCTGTGTCTCTCCCACCCCAGGGGAGAAGCCTTCATGCCATGAATGGAGGTGAGACTTGTGGAAGTCAGAGGCCCTTGCTTCCTTAGGAGACTGAAGAAAAGCAGAAGCTGAAAGAACCATCTCAGGCTCGACTGTCAAAGAGCGTTGTGAAGTTTTTGGGGGAAGAGAACCCGAGAGCAGCTAAGCAATGTAAAGACAGAGGGTTTGAGGATATGCCGCTGGTGTTAGACATGCAAACTTCCTCAGACATTCTTCCAGTGTAGAGTTAAACTGCTTTTTAATTATTTTCAATTTTGAACTGCTGTTTCTTCTAACGGTAGCTTTGTGCTGGGACAGGCCACAGAGTGGTTCAGCTTCATGTGGGCTACCCTTAGAGAGCAAGTGATCTTTCTCCTGTGAAAGTCAAGGCCAAACCCCTGAGGTGGAGGGGACGTGAAACCCCTTCCTGGGCCCTGCTCCTCCATCGCCTTGCTGTGTCACCCTGACCCGGGAGGACCCACACCACCACATTCCTCCTCGGCCTCCTCACACGGAGCAGGAGCCCCGGTTCCAGACCTTTCTTTCTCATCTCGTTCACATTAAAATTTACCTGTCATGTTTCATTTGACTTGATAAAAACATTTAATTTGATAAAATCTGGCTTACTAAATTGACACATCAGGGCAGTAACGTTAATGATTACAAACCGACTGCGGTGAGACCTGTGCTAGGCATATTTGGACATAATGTCTCACTGAACTCTCAGGTGTGTTAGTCATAAATAGTACTAGAGGAAACAAGGAAGTGAACCATAGCTCAGTGCCTATTATAGAGCAGGCGTCGACAAATATTTTCAGAATGAAATTATTTTGAGGCATATTTGTATGTGGTGGAGAGTGATTGTTTCTGGCCCCTGAATCCCACCCACTCTGCACCAGGGGAAAGAAGGGCCTGGTGTGTGAAAGAGGCGGGCGGGGCTTTCCTCGGAGGAGCCCAGGCCCCAGAGGACAAGAGTGCAACCACGGCAAACAGAAGCAAGTAAGAGCAAACAATGAATTTCTCATCTGTTTGCTCTCAAATTCAAGGTCATTTTTCTCCTTGATTTTGGCTGCTCACTGGGATGTGTGCCTACTCATTATACACCCAATTTATCTCCTATTTAGCTTTGCGCTTACCTATTCACCTGCCCCACAAAGTAAATTGTAATCTTCAGTTACTTACCAAGGACCACACTCCTTGGCTTTGTATAAGGATTATTGAGCAGTTAGAGCTGAGACTCTATTGGTTCTATTGGTTCTATTTTCTTTTCCTAATCATTCATTCATTTATCTACTTCTCAATAAACACTCACTAAATATTTAGCATTTACCAAGCTCTGTGTGAATTATTGGAAAGAAGGGACATAAATCTGTCCTGATCGCGACGTGCCTAGGCCGTGGAGGGGAGCAATGGCACCAGTGGAGCCACACAAAGCAGCGTGTGCCTTGTTGGCGGCGGGAGTGTCAGGAGTTCACAGAGAGCGATCCCACCAGCTTAAGTGACCAGTGGAGGAGGTCCTGGTTGGGAAAAGGCAGAAGGCAAGAGTGTGTCCCAACAGGTGGAGCCCAGAGTTGGTGAGAAGACAGTCCAGCTCCAGGGGAAAAAAGAAAAAAACAAAACAAAACAAAAAGTATGCTAACATGGTAATGCAAGAAGTTTGATTCTTCCTCTTCCTTTGATTACAGGAAGGATTTACATTTTATAAGACATATAGGGCAAGATACTTACTTTGAAGTGAATTTTGACTCTATATTCAACTCCTTCCTTTAGCACAAAAGTTTCTTTCTTGAGGGCTTCAAGATCCCCTGTTGGAGTGAATTCAGAAAGAGTTTAATATCCTCAGCAAGAGATACGAAAGTTGACGCATGAAGTTTAAGCTCCAGAGCCTTTTACCGGGCCCATCAGAGAGACGTGGCCCACATGGCCTTCCCCTTTAAGAACGTTTAGAAGTGGTGGCTTGGGGTGCCTGACATCTCTCAGCTAGATAGAGAAGAGATGTGATTTTGTTCAACTACAACCCTAAGAACATACAAAACGTTACCAGTAATGAGTTAATGTACAAAAAATAAGTCTTTCTTAATTGTCAGTAATAAAAACAAGTTTTAGTCAATCATCCTAGAGGAAAGTCTGAACTATCTTTCTATTGACTGTATTGAAAATGGCATTACATATATGTGGTCAAACAAAAAGATGATTAAAGAATGAAAGAATATGCCCCTAGGCCTCAAATGAAGAAATACGGGAAAAATACTGCATAAGAGCCCCAGTTGTTTGTTACTGTGGATTTGGTCAAGTTCATGGCATTTTGTAGCTTTGACAAATGTACTTGTTTTGATTCCTTTTTATCATTCTAAATAAATTTTCACTTTTGTCCTTAATTTTGCATTTGCAATTTCATATTACTTTTCTTAAGGAGTGTCACTTAAGTTATATAAGCTTTGGGCTCCATAACAGTGCGACCTGCCCTTCTTTCCCGTTCCCTGGTTAGAGAGACAAGCATTCTCTGTTCTTCCCCCTGAGTGACCCTGTATAATCTGACATTCAGGAGCAAATGTCTGCTCCGTGCACAGGCCTGATGCTCAGGGCTGGGACCAGCAGACTATATATATCAGGGATTCAGCTCTGTAGCTTCTTTGTGGGAGAAAACCAAATTTGGGTTTCCTGGTGCTGGGAAAAAGGACAGAGACCACGCTTTTCCTACAATAACATCAAGCCCTTTTGAAAAAGAACAAGTTTGTTTTGCACTAATTCAGACCTTATGTTACAAAATGTCAGTTGTACCTGGTAACATAACACAGTTTCGCAAGGGAAGGGTCTGAACGGAGTCCTGGTGGGAGAGAGAGCGCGTGGGTCTCCCCTGGAGGGATGCTAGGCCGTGGGGGTAGTTGAATGTGTGTGTCTGCTCTACCGATTTCAGTTGAAGAGGAAGCATCTTCTCAGCCTCTGATTTCCTCCCTCTGACAGAAAAGCCCATATAAGGTAAAGAGTGGATGGTTTTGTGAGAGGGGAACTACCTGCTGCTCACTAAGCCTGCTGTTCTAGTCATGCTGCGCTGTGTCTGCAGGTCCACTTTTTTGGTCAGGTAATTTGTTTTTTCCACAAAAGGCCTGCCTTTAACGCCCAGCCTCTTAGCGCTGTGGCCCATATTTCCATCAGGTGTGCATTTCCCCTGTAATACCTCCCTTCCCAGCGTCTTCTTTTCTCCTCAAGACCTAAGTCTCAGGAAAGGACTTGGCCCTTGTCACAGTAAAGTGGAAGAAAATAGCATCTTAATTTGTACATCTTTTTTCAGGAGGCGAAGAGTTGCTTATTTAAAAAATCAGAGCTTTAAGTTACTATGTATTTAACAGTGGAATTCCTGGTATTATTCAGGAGATCTTAGATTGCTTCTTGCCTTCTTAAGTTCTGTAACTGATGTAAGATCAATACTTTCTCTGTCATTTAGATTGTTGTAAATAGTACAATTCCAGAAGCATACATCGTGCTGCTTAGTATTTCCATCTTTTTACATGGATAGTAATTCTGCCCTCATGTGCAGATAAACATCTGAAGTAAACCTGATTCAGGTAAATATATCCAGTACCTACGCGTGCACCCTCTTCAGTCAGTGACACAGGCTGGCTGTCCCCAATCATGGTCAGTGCTTTGTACCCCAAGAGCAGTGGTGCGTGCACGGGTTGCAGCCCATGCATCTTGGCGACTCACTTTGCTGGGAGAGGGGACAAAGGGCAAGTTTCTCCAATGACATCATTAGTTCCCTTTGAAGAGCGCAGATGTGCCCACTTACCAGTGAGGTCCATGGTGATTGGTCCCGGGGCAGTCTCACAGACCAGGGTAAGGCGGGTGACAACGACATTGGGGGCTGTGGGGTCTGCGGATTCAAAACAAAATGTAAGTCCAAGGAAGATACATGTATGTACTGTGTGTGTGCATGCACATTTCAAGTAGAGAGAGAGAGAGTATAAAAAGAAAGGTGATAGCTCTCTCTGGAGTAGAAGTGACATGGTGGATTCACCATGCTCCCTCACAATGGCCTTATAAATTACAGTGATGTGATTATCTGCTTCCAGCCCTTGTGGGTCCATCTTAATTATACACAGCAGAGATTTCCTGAGTGACTATGGGTACGATACTGTCCTAGCGGGGCACTGCTGATACCTTTCTTTGGCCATGTCTTGGTCTGCCATAGTGTATGTGGAAGTGATGAATGGTTAGGTAAGGAGTGTGAAGGAGAAAGAGGAGATGGAGAGAAAAACATGAGAGGATGGAGAAAATACAATTATAAATGGTAATCTGAAATTCTTTCTAAATCCTCCCTATGCGTTATTTTTCGTTGTTTCAGTGCTGACTTGCACCTTCTGTCCAAATAAGATGTAGTTATACAGTCCATAGCTGTATTCAACATCTGTACACTGTGGTCCACTCACTCAGCCCTGGAAGCTCTTGGTACTCTTTCCTTTAGCCTGGCTGCTGAGTAGCCAAAACGCATGCTTATCTGGGACCCTCCACCTGACCCCCATCCTCATACACACACCTGCTATCACAGGACCATCCCCCAGGAGTGTTTTCTTGTACTTAGTTAGACTCTCATCATCTTTGTCCATCTCCTGCAGCTCTTGTAAGGACTTCTGAGGTGGAGGCTTATAATTGAGCTTCCCATCCAGATCATCCTCCTCCTCCTCCACGTGTGGTTCTGGGGCTTTTTCAGTCATTTTGATCTATTTTGGAGACAGAGAGGATGATAGTCCATTAGCCAAAATCAGTGGATACGAACAACGTTTGTGAGGGTGCTGTTGGCATTATCTTTGCCCTAATGGACTTCCATGGTTGTCAGTGATTTTCCAGGAGATATTCTCCTAATTTCATCTCATTGTATTTCATGAAATAAGAATATAATGCATTCCAGTCTTTTCTCTGCCACGCCTGATTTTTTTGTACTGTAATGAGTTCCACCTGTTCACTGAATAAAACTGACAAACAAAAGTTCATTTGTGAATGATATGCTACAAGTGAAGCAACTTAACACAAGCAGACCTGGCTAATGAGGAAATAGCCCCAGTTTAAATAGTTATAGACGTTATTACAGTCCTCCAAACCCAGCCAATCTTGCTAGTATCAAAGCTCTGAGAATGTACAATCCAGATATGATGGTTTCAAGAGACAGGTGGAGTGCTTGCCAAAGAAAATTGGCTTCTTCCCATTAATTGACTCTTCCTCTGAACTCCTGCAATACCTCAAACATAACTCATGAGAAGTTGTAGGACCCCCATGGTACCTGTCGGAGGTGTCTGAGTGGCTGCTACTCAACACAGCTAATAATTCCTTGAGGGCAGGTACTAGGTTCTATGTTTCTCTTGAATCTCCCATAACACTCAAAATACTTGAGGTATTTTATAAACATTCAGTGATTGATGTACTGGGTTCTTATGTTTACTTCTGTTTTTCTGAAATGATACAAAATAGCAAAGGACTCCAAATTTTTCTAGACAAAATTGTAATTACGACTTTTGTACCTTCCAATGATCTCCCATTTGGGGACCTACTTCCCTTTTAGTACCTTCCACCTGTCCCCAGATTTCCAGTGACCTTGCGCTCTAACGCCTCACCTGAGCAAGCCCTGGAGTCTGTCTTTTCCACCATCATCTATATTTTCTTATTTTGTGTTAAAAAAAATTGAGGGGAGATCTAATAAAACTATTCACACTTAAGGTTAATGATAGAATAATAGGTTTAAAATTTATTCCTCTTAAGAAATGTATAGTCAGAGCTTTTCAGAGCTGAAATGAACTTTAGGGGTGACATGTTCCAGCTCATCATTTGATCATTGAGAAAATTGAAACTGAGAGAGTAAGAGAATTGCCCAAGTTCACATAGCTAGATGAGAGGCAGTGTCCTAATAAAGAGGAAAAAAATCTCTACTTAAAGAATTTCAGGCCTCATGATCAGCCCCATGGCTTGAGCTATTTGGGGCAACAAGGGAGGTATTTGGGCAAGGAGATCATTTCTTGATTTCCATCAGTTCTACCCTGAGGGTAACTCCCTCTGCCTGCGGGTAGAGGCTTCATTGCTCCGAAGTGGCACAATTATAGGACACAAATCTATCACATCTCATCCTGAGTGACTCTGAACTTCTGTAAAGTGCCCTGAGAGTGAAGTTATCTCTGGCCAAAATCAGTTGCGGTTTGAAGTTTCAACGCTACTCTCATTGGCAACAGGAAGAAAAATAGTTTGGAAGTCAACTATTTTTAACAGTAAAAGTAATTTTAACAGAAAAAAGAAAAGAACAAGAAAATGGTATCTTTTGGCTCATTGAATCTCTTCCAGCAAAATAACAAGCCAAACACGATGGGCCTGGGTCAACTCTGAATACAGCCTTGCAATGCCCAGATCCTCTTCCTGTGTAGGAAGGAAACATGTAGGCTGTTTCCATGGTAACTCTTGCCTCAGCTGAAGAACCACTTAAAGCTGAGTTCTAAACAGCACAATAAACATAGTGACTGATTCAGCTCATATTCCAAACAGCACTCAGGGAAAGTGAATGGAGTGGTTGGAAAAAGAATGAAGGAGGCAGTGGGTAGAGGTTGCAGATCATGGGTAGTTTAAGGACAGTCACTAGGGGGCAGATGAAGAGTAACCCAGAAGAGACCAACCAGATGAGACAGGTTCTTCTCTGCTCACATTCAGGAGCCTGGCCAGATACCCAGGGTGGAAGTCACATAACAAACCAGAGGATGGAGCCTCAGGAAGGTTATCTACACATGGGGCATCTCAGCCCCCATGGACAGGCCTTTCTGAAAATACATTGCTTGGTTCTAACAAGTCATCTGCTTAAAGTCTTGACAATTAGACCACACTGAGCCACGAATTTGCTCAAGGTGATTTCAGTAACCTGCAGGGAACTATAATTCTGCACCCTCGAATCTCAGTTCTGAAGTGAGGATAAGAGAATGAGAGAGAAGAGAGATTGAGAGAAAGAGAGAGAGAGAGAGAGAGATGGATCTGGTCTACCACAGGATCCGCTAACCCCTAACAGTGTGATGATCATGGGCAAGTCAATGTATCTGTCATCCAGATCTTGATCTTCTCATTAGTAAACATGAAACATATCAGTCCTATATTTCCTTGATTGATTGCAAACAAATACAATAATTGCTTTGTAAAAATGAGACACCAATTTATTTAAAGACATTGAAGAGCAGAGGACAATTGGGGATTACTATATGAATTTGTTGCAGTCAAAAGGAGGACATTCAGGACCACATTACAATAATTTGGTCTAATTATGTATCCTGGGAAAAAGGAAGTATGAGGCTAGACAATCCAACACCAGCTCATTCTGGTAGGCTGATTAGGAAAAAGATGAAAATGTCATCCTGTGGCACATAATGGACTGAGAAAACAGTTCTCCAGGAAAGCCCCTTTAAAGCAAAATTAAGGTCACACAAATTTGGTGAGCACCTACAGTTTATAAACCACTGTGCTTCAGAATGTACTGGGGCTTAAGTTAGTCTCCAAAGTGGAGGAGGCGTTGGAGGGTGAGCAATCTGGACATACTGAAAAGGCCCAGCTGGTGTGATGGATTTTTGGAGATTACAGGTCTCTAATAAACATGTAATAAAAGTCATGGTCCTTATAAAAGGAAAACAGCAATATACCCATGAAACTGTGCAAGCAGTTCCAGGGGTTCATGGACCCCTGAAACACTTCATTGACTTTACTGAAGTCCAAGATTAAGAACATGACCTTGAAACTGTAACTTTTGGAAACATGAAATAAGAGTTGAGAAAGTTTCCTTCTCTCTAGGCCTGGCCAGGTCAGTGACACAACTTCACCTCAAGGTAAGGATCAGGTTTATGCACCCAAAATGCTGGGTATATAGAAGCAGAATACATCAGGTGACAGCTGCCACTGAGGGAGCATGACCACAAAGAAGCTGGCAGAGGAGCCAAGGTCTCCAGGGAGCAGATCTGTAGGAGAAGAATTCTGTGGTCAGTCTACTTGATTCTGGATTATTATTTCTTTGCTGAATTAGGCCTCACCATGTATGGGTTTTGGTTCTGGCTTTGCTACCAGCTAGCTGTGACCGCCCCCTGCCAACCCCTCCCCCCCCCGGAGTGAATGTTTCAACCATTATAGTTCTTCTTTTCCTCATCCTGGGAGGTGAGGAGTGACAGCAGACCTCCTCCAGGTGCTTTCTTTCTCTAAGGCCGCTATCTGCATGTTTCTCCTGCCTTGAAGACGGGTTCGGCAAAAACGGTGCTCAGTTACCTTATTTCTGTTACTGTGCATATAAGAGACTATATTTCCATTTTGGTGTTTCAGATTTATGTGAATCCCCCAAAGGTGCTGCATTTCAAATTTCACAATTATCTCTGGGGAACCTCAGATTCTCCTAAAGTCCTAGATATAGGTGGTTTATATAGTTTGACAATGATTTCCCAAACTATATATTTGTGTATATTTCGCCACAGATGTCAGTTTTCTTTTGGGTGCTTGCTAAAGTGAAAACCAAAATTTTATGGAAATTCTAGAGGACGTTTTCTAATCTTATCATCTAAAGAACAACTGGTTTTATTATTGATAATAATTATAATAATTACACACAGGGCTAACTGCTTTGATGAAGGCTACCTTTCTTGGTCCTCACTCCAGCTCAGGAAACTCTTCCACAGTTTCAGGTGACCTACTGTGTAAGGGGGAGAGAGCAGGTTGTCTGACTTTCGACTACTACGCGCCAGTGTTCCAGTTGTGCTTATTAAGAAGTAATAATGAAATAATGAAGCTCGTTAGTCACCTTGGGAATGCACCCAGCGGTGCACAGGCAGAGGTAAATGCTTCCTTGCAACGCTCTGCAGGGATAGCTTTAGTAAAGCAGGGAAGTGTCACATAAAGAGGGTTTCAGTGCAACTCTGCCCCTGTGTCACCTTGCGCAAGCCTCTGAACCTCTCTGAGCCCCAGGCTCATCCTCTGCAAAATGAAACCGTTGCGTTAAAAGACCTCTGAGTCCTCTTCTTAATCCAGTGATTCTAAAGCTCCCTACTGTAAAGAGGAAGTGGAGGTGGAGGTGGGGAGCGCCTTGCCCATCAGCACAGAACATTCTGGTTGGGCTTTTCTCACCTTCCAGCTCGCCCACTGTTTCACAAAGAACGGGTTGTTTTTGTTTGCTTGTTTCCGTGCCTGTTGTTTTTGACTTCGGTTCTTTACACAGGAAAAACAACATGGACAATTAACACTGACATATTCAACAAGGGCAATGTGGACTGTGTCAGGTCCCAAAGCACATGTGGCTTTTATTCATGTGCTTACTGCTCCGGTTATCTCTATTTTCTACACTCCGGGTGCCTATTCACTGATGAATTTCCACAGTGCAAACGTCAAGGCCCCGAGCCTGCATTTCAGTGAAAGAATGACAAGGATTAGATGTGCTGAGGTGGAGTCTTAGCCTTCCCCGGCTCAATGAGAATGCCAAATTGAATTCAGATGGTTACTCACAGCACAAGTATGACACATCACAATTGATGTTTTTGCTCGCAAACTCAGTGGAATTTCCAAGGTAATGACAGTGATACACACCTACGGATGTACACTAATCTCAGGATAGCGCACATGGTCTGGTTCATTAACTCGGTTCCAAATAAGTTGAAGGCAGGAAAAGGTGAAACTCTTAAGTTTATATGAAATGAATTCGCTGGTTAATTCAGAGAAAGGTGAGTTTCATGCCTACCGGAGCGTGGACTTTGAGTCTGATGGGTCGGAGACTCAAAATGTGGTTTGTACTTGACTTATTACAGGACTTAACATGAGTTATTAACCTCACTGAGCCCAAGTTTTACCATCAGTAAAGTGGGGATGACAATCTTTCTGTAGGAGGTTGAAGAGCTGGAGAAAACATATGAAAAGCTGTAGGACTATATTGACTAATAGTAGATGTTCAATAACTGTCCGTTCCCCTCCTCCCTTCCCTCAGTGCTGTCTGTTCTGTCGTACAGCTTCAGCGAATCGAGGTAACTGCCTGCCCAGGCTCCAAATGCTTTCCCTTCGATCTGCAGTGTTGACAATGTCCACTCCTTCCTCCTTAAAAATAGATTTTGTTTCTTTGGGGAGCACTTTGCCTCTTCACAAGAACTTCTGGGAATTGCAGAGATTGTTTATGAACTGAATCAACCTTCAAATGAGACTGTCACTATTCTGTTTCTCTAAAAAATTTCCACATGGACAATTTAATTTTAGATTCTATTCATTGCTCCCTGTCATAATTGAAGCCAGACTTCACTCTGTGAATGATGAGAAAGGCACAGCTAAGGGAGAGAATTCCCTCTGAGTCTGGAGCAAAACCTGTGAAGACTTGACTCATGTCCTCAAGTTGCCCAATCATGCATCTTGAAGCACAGATCATGAATATAAGATAGAAGAGGTAGAGAAGAGGGAGAGAGGGAGAGAGAGAAATGTGGAAGTACCAGAAGGGGGGATTTCCATCAGAGAAGTACTTATGGCCGTAAGCTTCAGCATTCGCCAGCCACCCCGCCACCTCCACTCCACAGATTCAGTCCTGCTTTGCCCATGTCTGGGGCTGCAGCTCTAGAGCGGTCATGGAGAGTCCAGCCATCTCTGGAGGACTGCCAACATTTCAGAGCCAGTCGAGGATTTGGGTCTGCTTTGCTGCCTGCTTGGTGATTTGGCTTATTTGGGGCATCAAAGTTGGTCCCTTGGGCCACCAGAGCTGTCTAGGTTTTGGAGTCTTCCCTGGTGTTTCAGTGTTCTCTAGTGACATGGAGGGACCAGTGTATCCTGGGGTCCTCAGGGCTGCTCTCTACCACCTCACCCCGTGAAGAACTCTTAGAACTGCACAGCTGCATAAAAGGAACCACTCAGCACCTGAGGGGACAGTGCCTGGTTAGGTGCAGTAAACATTATAATAAATCCTGAGGAGGGTACAAATTACTAGAAGCAGAATTCTTTGACATTTCCTTTGGTGGGAGAAACTATACATTATTTCTTGCCTGTGCATTCATAGTAATATACTCTTCTGACCCAGATTCATATGCTAAAGGAAGGAGAACTCCACTCCCCTTAAATGTTTCTGGGTATCTAGCCTGTGAAGTCACTGTGCTGGGCATTTTCACAAATGTTTGCTTTAAGTAATCCTTAAAGAAAACTGCATTAAGGAAGTCATTATGAGGCAAAAAACTACACTGCAGTAACTCACCACAGTTTTAAATGAAGCATGAAAAATTAGACAGAAGTAAAGGTATTTTTTTAATGACCACGTTGTGCTCAGAGTATCAGTCCCTCTAAGGAAACCCAAGTCAATTTTGCCAGCTTTGACTGTGGATAGCAGAGTGTAACACAGCCCAAAGCAACTGAATGCTTATTGAATGAATAAACGTTGAAGTTTTAGGAGCAACATGAGACCCATCTCGGAGTTTGCCATTGTGGACTGACCCAGGAACAGGATGCTCCGACTGTGGTATTAAAGAAAATTTCTCCCATGGGATATTTCCTAAAACGTCCTTCCGAGGCACTGTAGCTGTCCCCAGCTCCCCAACCCCCTCAGTGTGTGACATCAGTGGAGTCACTTAACACTGCTGAGGCTCACTGTCCTTCCTGTGTCCTCTCAGGATTCAAATTCAAAAGTTTCGCACACCAGGCCTAACACATTGAAGGTACTCCACGTATGTGGGCTCGCTTCCTCAAGGTGCCTATGTTTTTCTCCTCGGGGCTTCTCTCTCCCCACTAGCTGAAGTTTGTAAAGTGCTCCCGTACACTGGCCCAGGCCCTCATTTTTCTGTCGCATTGACTTTGCCGGTCTGAGTTTACCCTGAAAACATAACCTTGAAGTTGCTCCCAGCATACCCCCCTAGGGACGAACTCATCCTCTTCCACACAAGGGACAACCAGATTTCAGTGCCTGGAAGATGCCAGCCGGTTTCTCTTTGGCTGTGACACAGTTATTCCGCGTGTGCTGGGTCTGTGTGGCTCAGAGGGAGATTTAGAATTTCACCCGTCTCCCAAAAGGGTTAGATGATCTTGTTACTATGCTTGTGTCCTACCTAAATTGGGAGAAGGAATCTCTTGTAAATTTAATGAAAGCAAAGCAATGGCAAACATGAATGAGGCCTGTCGGTGCCTGAATTCACTCAGGCCAATACAGATTCCTTGGTTTCCCTTGCTCGGTCATCCCTGCAGTGCGAATCCAGTGCACTAACCCCAATTTCAGCTGCTCTTGATCTCTCTGTGAAGGGGCTACTACAGGGACCCCCAAGGGTGAGCTGTCTGCCTTCCCTCACCTTGAACAGAGACCAGCTCAGGGTTTTTATCATACCTACCCCACAAGTGACCCTACATCTAGAGTTTAATTACGGACTATGTTAACTTCATAAAATATGCTAACCAGCACAGCCTCAAAAAAGAGAATTTCAGGTCATGCCTAAAGCACTTCTAATGGAGGCCAAACTCAGACCTCGATATTTGGAAGGCCCACGCACCAGGTGTCCTAGCCAGGTCTAATTTTCTAGAATCTTGTCTCTTAAACTATTCACTGACTTCCGTCTTTGCTTCTGGTTCTCTTACGCGTAGAGACCTATTCTTTCGCAACAACAGCACTTATCTTTCTGCCCATCTCACTGCAGGAATTTAACTTGGGGTTTTTGTTCATGGTAGAAATTCTATCCATGTATGACTGCTGGGTAAATAACCATGCTTGCCATCTACCGTCCTTGGCTGCTGATAGTTAAATCCCATTGTACCCTAAGGGAGGTTTCCTTATGCATTTCTCCTGTATGGCCAGACAGCTCTTCAGTGGAAGACCATTTAATGTTTGACAGCTTTGAACCTTTTTCTTTTCCCTCTGCAATCAGTCTCTTTAAGTCTGCTTAAAAACAGGAAACCACACATCTCCACCCCAGCACCACCCCACCATCCTCTGACAAGTTCTATATCAGTTTGGATCTACCCAGTTTTGCTCCTGAGCCTGGCAAGACGCCTGCTCCTACCTGGTAGGAAAGTCCCCGCACCCTGCCACTCCCCAGTCATTGTGCTCACAGCCCTCCTCCAGGACTTTTGGGATTTTCTCTCCTGGGCTGCAGGCTGCTTCTCCTTGCTCACCGAGCTGAGCTGTCTCCCCTGAGTTATTGCTACCATCCCCTGCTATGACTTCCCCTTCTGTGCAGGACTGTTCCGTGGTCTCCTTAGTATTTTCTTATCATGAAGTTTGTTTTAAAGAGGAACTGCCCCTCTAAAAAAACAATAAACTGTAAAGGGCTGTAGCCTAATTTACAGATTTCCTTTGCATTTTTCTGTGCCCACCTGCAGCCTTCCCCACCCCACGAATTTCAACTTACATTCAGTGGTTCACGTCTCTGCCCGGGGTGCCTCTCTCTCTCAACTCGGACTTCTGAGTGCTGGCAGTTAAAACAGGAAGGAAGTTAATGACAAAAAAAAAAAAATGTTTTAAACCCACTAGAAGAGGAAACCCTGGGCTGTCTCAAATCCTGTTCTGTACTGCGTATCTCTCGATCAGCTAGCTCTGAGCAGCATTTTTGTCAATTAATGGCACATGTGAGAGCATGACTGCCCGTGTGAACATGGGTATGCATAAATGTTCATGCAGGGGAGTGGAGCCTGCAGCCACGGTGTGATGCATAATTGTGTAATAACGTCTAAAAATCAAGTCATTTCAGTGCACGAGCTTTCTGAGGCACCTAGTCTAAAACCAGTAGCAACAAATTCCCACAGGCTTTACTTTATACCACTAACTTCTGTTCCTATGGGGTCTCTGCCAGCTTCTTCATCCGCCAGAGATGGTGAAAGTTTGCTGGCAGCAAATGTAGGGTGCTAAGAAATTATAAATGTTAACTGCATATATTTGGCCCTAAATTTTAAAATGTGTCCTCAAACAGATTTTTCGAGTTTTGTTGGTCATGATTTCAAGATGTAGCTTTGTATCAGTACAAACAAGCAAATGTTATTTGTTGTAGTTTTCACTATTTTTTCTTTTAAATAAAAAGAAGCCAAAGTATAGCTCTTGATTAAACCTAAGAGTGCAGCTTACAAAATAAAGTAACACTTCATTAATTCATACTTTTTGAACTCAGAACTTGTGAGGATTTTACAAGTATGGAAATTCACTTCGTACCATATTTGAGGAAATGGCTTGTGAACTAATTTAAGTGGGAACACGGCGCAGAGAACATCTTTAAACCATCTGAGGGAAGAGACAGTTTTTAAGTGCCCGAGGCACGTTTATTTTCTCCATACATTTTTGTAGCTGCTGTCATTAACAAATTCTAATTCATGGTAATATCTCAATATTCAGTACTTACATTGTTTCCATATATTTAGAGCTAAACTAATCAAGGACATATACTTGAAGAGACCAACACTTATATTGCCATCATTTACATGGACCGCATTTTGTTCGCTTTGTTTTGTAAATTGATGCCCCCGGATAGATCTCCTCCGTAGCCCATGGAACGGAAACAGTCAAGGAGATGGGGGTCATATGGTGGGAGGAAAGAAGTTAATCTACAAAAATATGAAGAAGAACACGGGACATAAGTGAAATTAGTAAAAGTACTGAAAACCAAATACAGGTCGAGTTATAAATTTTAAAATGATATAGGTAGAAGATTGCCCTTGAAACAAAGTGTGTGACTATTGTGGTGTAAATAAAAGTAAATATTAATTACACAGAAGACAGTACATTTTGTGGCTCCATGCTCCCGAGAGGGGACACATTGCTTCTTTCAATGTCATTGGCTGAGCTCCTCTTTCCTTCCAGGTACTGATGTTCGAGACACAGCGGTAGACAACAGACAAAGTCTCTGTGTGCTCGTGGAACTTATGTTCTAAGGGAGATAGGCAATTAGAAAATAACATAGCTAGAATAAATTATTTGGGACAAAAGAGATTTACAAATTGGAATGGTAGGTTCGTGGTCTGTATGCAATCTCTCATGCCATTTTTCATGCTGTCAGGAAAAAGGCCTCACTAGTCCAAAAGAGTAGTTTTTTTCTGCTAAGCGCGATGTGTCCTCACAATTTCTCTTAGCTCAGTGCTCTTGGCACAGATGCTGGAAGGTGTAGAAGCCCCCACAAAATGCCTGTAAAATCAGAATGTGTGAGTGCAGTGTGTGTGTGTGTTTATTGGGGGGTTTATTGTGTTTATTGGGGAAAGAGAACATTCATGACTTGCGCTAAATTCTCAAAGGGGCCCAGGACCTCCAAAGGATGGAGATTGCTCATTTAGAGACTGTTCCTGATATATGCATAGAGTTTCAGTGTGCTGGAGGACAGCTGCTATATTCCCCTGAAGTACTTCCCAGCCTCACATCCAGGGCAGGGATCTACTTGAAATTGCCATTTCTCATTTTCCTCTATTGCAGTTCATTGTTCCCAGGTGTTTGTCAGATGGGAAGACTGAGACTACAAGGTGCCTTAAAGAAGATTAAAACGGCAGACACTCTGCTCCCAGCCCATGCTGACAGGATGCACTTCGCACCAGGCTCTCTCCCCCATATCTGAGCTTCTGCAAGTGGAAGAACCAGCCTGTCACAGGAGGAAGAATGAGTACAGATCTCTGCCCTGTAATACCAAATGAAATCAACAGACCCTGGAAACCTCAGTAGGAATTTCCAGAAAAATGATCAAGCCTTTGCAGTATTATATTTTCCAGCTTGCCTTTGCTGTTATAAGGACATAACTGAAAGGTAAATTCTAGGGAAATCTTTCACGGGGCGGTGCATTTGCCACGACTGAAGTGAAGAAGTGACGCCTGCCTGCAGACCAGAGAGACTTCCCCTTCCTGCGCAGATATATTTCTTGGAGGCTGCACGTACAGACAATAAACTCTTAGAGAAGACTTTTGGCCTTGGAAGCTGTCCATTCGGAAAGGCGTCCATAAGGCACAAACAGCAGCCTGGGCTAGAGGCAAGAGCTGTGGCTCAGGCAGATACCCTGGCTCTGTCTTTTGCTGTCAGCATGTCCTTGGGCTGGCACTTTCCTTTCTGAGCCTCAGTTTCACGTCTGTAAAAGAGGGATGATATTAACCTTTCGCATTGCTGGAAGGGTTGGAAGTAATGTACGAGAAAGCATCTACCAGAGTTCTGACCTCAGAGTAAGTGCCCAGTAAATGGTCCAGGCTAAGAAAATCATCACCATCATCATTATTTCATGATTTCTTCATCACAGTTTGGTCCTCATTACTGCATAGCTAGTGTTAGCATGACTAGAAAAGAGCTGTTTTCCAGAAAGCAGCAAATGAATGAACAAAGCAAACAAAGAGCCTCATTGCCATGGATGACAGTGTCGTGGTTACCAGAGGGGAGGGGGGCTGGGGAAACACTGAAGAGGGTAAAGGGGGTCAAACACATGTTGATAAAGAGACTAAAGTTTGGGTGATGAGTACACGGAGCAATAATCAGATGATATATTATAATATTGTACGGTTCAAACTTATGTAATCTCAACCAATGTCACCAACAAATTTAATTTTTAAAAAACAGAAATAATAAATCAAAAAGGAGAGTTGCTTCATCTAAGTACTCACAACCAACTCGCACACATCGCAAACCTCTCTTCTTCCTTTGAAGTTTTCTTCCACTGATTCCAGTGGGTTTTCTCTCTGAACCCCTCGAGTCTGCATTGTTTATACAACCTAATTTAGTATATTAGTAAACACCGGCTTGTATTATTACGTGGTTATTATTAGACTTATGTCTCTACCCAGATATAAAATACGTGAGGAAAAGGCTGTGTCTTACCTGCCTTGTGTTCTGTGGAGTGCCTTGACCGAGTTGTGCAAGTTTGAGTAAAATTCTTTGGAAGTGTATCTGCCTAAATGAGACAGAAATGCCTACATTCTTTCTTCTGCCCCTCCCCCTCCATCTTTTCCCTCTGATGATACTGTTGCTTTGGGAAGAAGAAGTATGGTCATGTGTTTGCAGGGGTTACTGACACTAACTTTACTTTCATATATATGACATATTAACTACCTTATTCAAGATTTCATAACCTTATCCTAAAGGCTCATTTGTAAGTACAAATCCCTTATTTGGTATGTGATTTGTGAATATTTTATTCCAGTATGTAAATTGTCTTTTCATTCTCTTATCAGAGTTTTTTTAGAAAGGAAAAGTTTTTGTTTTACCTTTTTAAAGTATATTTTATTGATTATGCTGTTACAGTTATCCCATTTTTTCCCCTTTGCCCACTTCTGCCCAGTATATCCCCCTTATTTCCAGCAGTCTCCCCCCAGCCTTTAGTTTATGTCCATGGGTCGTGAGTTGATAGTTGTTTGTTGTCATTTTAATTTCATAGTTTTGATCTTCTTTTTCTTAAATAAGTCCCTTTAACATTTTATGAAATAATGGCTTGGTGATGATGTATTCCTTTAGCTGTACCTTTTCTGGAAAGCAGTCCATCTGCCCTTTCATTCTAAATGGTGGCTGTGATGGATAATCTAGGTTGTAGGTCCTTGCTTTTCATCACTTTGACTGCTTCTTTCTAGTCCTTTCTTGCCTGCAAGGTTTCTGTTGAGAAATCAGCTGATAGTCTTACAGGAACTCCTTTGTAGGTAACTCTGCTTTTTTTCTTGCTGCTTTTAAGACTCTCTCTTTATGTTTAATCTTTGTCATTTTAATTATGCTGTGTCTTGGTGTGGTCTTCTTTGAGTCCAACTTGATTGGATTTTCTATGCTTCCTGGATTTGCATGTCTATTTCATTCGCCAAAGTAGGGGAGTGTTCTTTCATTATTTTTTCAAATAGAGCTCCAATTTCTTGCTGTTTCTCTTCTCCTTCTGGTACCCCTATCATGCAAATGTTGGACCTCTTGAAGTTGTCCTAGAGGCTACTTATACTACTCTCATTTTTTTATCCTTTTTTCTTCTTGTTGTTCTGATTGGTTGTTTTTTGCTTCCTAATGTTTCAAATCATTGATTTGATTCTCAGCTTCTTCCACTGTGCTGTTGTTTCCCTGTAAATTGTTCTTTATTTCAATTAGTGTATCCTTCATTTCTGACTGTATCTTTTTTATGTTGTTGAGGTCCTCACCAAGTTCCTCGAGCATCTTTATAAACAGTGTTTTGAACTCTGCATCTGATAGATTGCTTATCTCCATTTCATTTAGCTCTTTTTCAGGAGTTCTGATCTGTTCTTTCATTTGGGCCATGTATCTTTGTATCCTGGTTTTGGTAGTCTCCCTGCGTTTATTTCTATGTATTAGGTAGAGCTGCTTTGACTCCATGTCTTGGTAGTGTGGCTTAATGTAGTAAGTGTCCAGAAGGGTCCAGTGGCACAGCCTTCCTTATCACCCAAGCTGGGTATTTCATATATGCCCTTCGTGTGGGCTGAGTACACCCTCCTCTTGTTGTTGAGCGTTGGTTGCTGTTGACAGATCAGTGGGAGGGATTTACCCAGTCTAGTCAGCTACAAGGACTGCCTGTGACCACCTATCACCAACCTCTGCCCTTCATGAAGGGTCGGCTGTGCAGGGGCAGTGTGGTGCTGCTCCACAGTGGTCTATAGTTGTCCACTAACTGAGCTGGCCCTGGAGTTTCCTGGGTGGTGTAGCCATGGCCAGCTCCCACCTGTGTTTTGCTTGGGGCTGCCCTTCCTGAGCTACAAAGCAATCTGAGATGGCCGCTACTTGTGCTAGGCTTGGAGATTCCCAGGTAAAGCCAAGCTGTGAAACTAATCTGGCTGCTGCTACTGCTCAGCCTGGAGCTCACTGTTGTTTGTTTGATAGGATTTAAAAGGTTGTGAAGCAGGAGCCAAGACCAGCCATTCATGTGGAAAAGCAGCTTGGGTAGGCCTGTAAGTTGGTTGGGGCAGAGTCTCTGGGGATCTCCAACGTGGGTCAAACAGTGTTAGCCAGATTGATGGAGTCTCCAATATGGCACCAGCCTGCTGACTCTGTGGCTCTGTGGAGGGAGGGTTCAGAAAAGTGACAATGGTCACTGCTCACCCAAATGCCAGACACTTCATCCTCTCCCAGTATGCCACTGGTGTCCTTTAAACTGCCACCCTGGTTCCAGAGCTCAGAGGGAGTGAGTCTGAGTAGGTGAGTCCATGTGTGGGTTCTTTAAGAGGAACTGCTTGGGGCTCCAGCAGTTTCTTCCACCGACTCAATCTCCATTGGTTTTTGCAGCCAGAAGTTGTGGGGACTTATGTTCCTAGCACTGAAACTCTGGGCTGGGGGTCCTGGTGTGGGGCTGGGTCTGCTCACTCCTGAGATATCCCTCCTGAATTTTTATCCACCACACATGGGTGAGAGACCAACCTGTTCTATGTCTGTGCCCCTCCTACCAGTTTGGATGGATGTGGTTTCTTTAATTCCATAGTTGTCAGACTTCCAACTCAACTTGATTTCTGATGATTCTGATTAAGGGTTTTCTGTTTTACTTGTAATTTTGATGTGGTTGTGTGAAGAGGTGAGCCATGTGTGTTTACACTGCCATCTTGACTGGAAGTCAACATTTTTTTAATTTTGGTGAAGTCAAATATATTTTTTTTTTCTGTTACAAATTGTACTTTCACTGGCAAGTAAGACCTCTTTACTTAGTCTAAGGCCCCAAACATTTTCTCCTATTTTTTTCTAAAAGTTTACAATTTCACATTCTACATGTATGTCTGATACATTTTAAACTAGTTTTTTGTTTGTTTTTTTTTACAGGGTGTGAGATTTAGGTGGGAAGTTTTAGGAACATAAGGTATGAGGTTTAATGTTCATTCTGCAGCACCAATTGTTGAACAAGGTCTCATTTGTCCAGTTAATTTCTTTTCCACCTTTGTTAAAAATTAATTGGGCACATTCGTGTGGGTCTATACCTAGGTTCTCTATTCTGTTTCATTGATTGTGAGTCTATTCCTCTGTCAATATCACACTGTCTTGACCAATGTATCTGTACAGTAAGTCTTACAGGAAGGACGAGTAATTCCTTCCCATCTTACTTTCTACTTTCTCAAAGTTGTTTTGTCTTGTACAATCTCTGCTTCCATATAAATTTTAGAATAAACTTATCTACATCTACAGAAAACTATGCTGGATGGATTTTTTTAGGAATTACATTAAGCATAGATCAATTTAAGAAGAATTGACATCTTTATTATGTTGAGTCTTCCAATCAGTAAACATGGTATATTTCTCTAATTACTTAGGTCTTCTTTGATTTCTTTAACTACCATTTGTAGTTCTTAATCATTTAAATCCTATACATGTTTTTTCTAGATTTACCCCTAACTATTTCATTTTCTTGAGAGCAATTATAAATGACACTACTTTTATTATTATTTAAAAATTTTAAATACAAATATTAAAATTATTTACACATGAAAATGAATGTTTCCCCTTCAAATTTGTCACATGTACAGGCTATTTGTCTATTTCAGTCATATTTTTCTTTCTTTTTGTAAAAAATTGAGGTATAATTCACATATAACATATTAATTTCAGGTGTACAACATAATGATTCAATATTTGTATATATTGCGAAATGATCACCACAGTTAAGTCTAGTTAACATCTATCACCATATATACTTCTAAAGTTTTTGTCTTGTGGTGAGAACAATTAAGATCTATCCTCAACTTTGCAACTTTGAAATATCCTAGCAACTTTGAAATATGCAATACTGTGCAGTTGTATTATAGTTTTCATCTGGTTTTTGTGTCAAAACTTTTCATGTTGGGAAAACTGGCCTCATGAAATAAGTTAAGAAGTGTTCCCTCCTCTCTATGTTCTCAAAGAGAATATTGTATTTTAAATCAATGTTATTTTCTTCAAGATTAACAATATTGTTCTGGAAGACACATAATTACAGTAGTGTATTAAAGGAAAGAGGAACCAGCCATATACTTCTTTCTTCACATTACGATGTTCCCCTCTGGAGCCCAGTGTGCATTAGTCAGAGGTGGAAGCTCAGACTAGGAGATTTCAAATGTGGAGGAAATGTGTCTTGGATGTGGATCTCTTCACTCACTGGTATTTTAAGAAATGCTAAAGAAAGATTAGAGATTAGCACTTGAGTAAGTAGCTTATAGGACAGCTAATCACTTTCTAGTTACTTAGTACCTGCCTTTAACTCTTCCCTGAATGTAATTAATAATACTTTCCCATCTGCCAGAGGGGATCAAGAGCCAAGGATTATAGAGCTATTGAAGATAGATTTCTTTTTTAAAAAGGCATATTATATTTAATTTTAAAAACATACAGTAAAACTCAGTCTTTGGGATATACCATGCTATGAGTTTTGACGAATGCATAAAGTTAGTTATGTATCCACCACTATAATCAAGATGCCAAATAGTTCCATCATCCTTCCAAGATCCCTTGTATTTTCCCTTTGTAGTCAACCCCTGGCCACCACCCATCTGTTCTCCAACCGTGTAGTTTTGCCTTTTCCAGAGTGCCATAAATGAAAGATGACAATATAGAAACTTTTGACTTTAGCTTCTTTCACTTAATAAAATGTGTTTAATAGTCATCTATGTCATTACATCTATCAATTTCTTTTTCTTCTTTTTTGCCCAACAAATTTCTTATGTCTGTGAAATCTTAGAGTGTCCAGCATGCCCAAAGTTTTACTAGAGAAATTCCCTGGTGATTCCTCACCTGGTTTACAGCAACATGACCTTAGTCACTGGTTGATGAGAGCAGAGGTAAGTAACTGACCAAAAGCCAGCCATCTGTCAGGCCAACCAGCAAACAGTGAAATGACTTACTTGGTCCAAGAGCTCCATCCAACAGAGGGAGTGTACAGTGGCTGCTGACGGCCAGCCCACTCATATCCTCCACATGCAGTCAGGATAAGCAGCCACTTGGAAGAGGGAGCTATTAATAGGAACCTTCCCTGAAGGCACCAGGGGACCAGATCTTTAGGACGTCACAGTGGTTTCAGCAATGTTCCATTCTCCACAACGCCTTGCTGCAGGTGGTTGAGTTTCTGCTTTCATACTTCCCCTTGTGCCCCATAATTTTGCTCTTTTCACTGTTCTTTGCTTCTAGGCATTCAAAAATTTCTTCTGTTATCATTTCTTTTCTGTTACAAGAACTTCCTTTATCATTCACTTGAAGAGTTTTTCAAACAAAATACTGGGGCTTTTCATACACCCGTCACCCCTCACTCTCCACTCTTCTGGATCTGCCTTGGAAGAATAGAGTTGTAGCAAGTGTACCCTCTCTGCCCTACTGAGAATCACTGCGCTACACATCCCATTATGAATAAATGTGGTGTATCTCTCTCAGGAATGTTGGGATTGAAAAAAAACACTGAGAATGCTAACATGCTAAATCATTCATTTTACATACGAGGAAACACATAGCAGAGATGTGGTAAAACCAAGCCTACACAAGGCTCAGGAATAGCACTCCTTAAACATTAACAGGCAAATAAATCACCTTGGTACCTTATTAAAATGCAGAGCCTGATGCAGTTAAGTCTGGACAAGGGTCTGAGAGCCTGCATTTCTAGCAAGTGCCCAGGTGCTGCCGATGCTGTTACACTTTGTTTAGCAACATTCTAGCATCTTGCTCTTTGCACTGCCTTTATGCATTGCAGTCTGGGGCCTTCATTCTCAAAAGAATGAAGAATGTGTGAGGATCTGACAGGTAAGCATCTAAATATCCATATGCCTAGTGTGTAGGAAGGAGTACAGGAAGATAGAACTGATCATGGAGACACAGAGGAGAACATGGAAAGACCCCTCCAGACAAATCATTCTTTTGACTCTGCCTTCAAAACTGTAATTTTGATAAGGTCAACTTGGAAAGCTTATCAAAAACACTTAAGCTGATTAACTGCCCCTGTAATCTGCTTAGGGCTGCAGGTTAAGAAGCTTCCCCTGCACAGGAAGGATAAATTGACCTTCTTGTTCTATACTCTTACAGAGTGCAATTCTCTAATAAGTAACAATTTACAGAAGGTACCCTGCACTTCAGAGGCAAAGTGTGAGACTGACCGGCTACACGTGCTTCTCCATCCCTGTCTGCTTTCCTGTGTATAGCACAAAGCTGTTCCCAGACTTGGGCCTTGCTTCTTGCTCTGCTGCTAACTTGAAATGCAGTCTTGAATAAATCAATTTCCCTATGACAAATTTTTCAGAGCTTAATGATTCCAGCATATGGGCTAAGTCCACTTAAAACTCTCTATAAAGTGTGCAGAAATTAATACCAGTGGCTTAATGCAAGTGGAGGATGGAAGCCAAGTTCCCACTAAATTAGACTGTAACCTGATCCCTACACTCTGAAGCCTTTGAGCGTGGAAGATCCAGCCACCAATTTTCAAATATATGTCTGCAGGAGGAGTTCCAGCTATTGCTTGGACCTATTGCTTGGACTCTTTCTCTGTTAAGTATCACTGATCTTTATCATTTCTGCTTTGTGGTCCTGTCTCTCTGAGAAAATGTATACAACACTTACTAATTAGGGAAGGATGTTGTATATTTCTCAGTGTCACTACTCACATGATCAGCGTCCCCACTGTAGAAGGGGGCACTGTGTTCTGCCCTCTTTTTAGTTATCTAAAGCCTCATAAATAGTGTGTCATGATGTGTGTGTGTGTGTGTGTGTGTGTAGAGAGAGAGAGATTATACACAGGGTTGCGCACACGTAGATTTACAGTTGTGAGTACATGAAACAGAGTTTATTCTTGTATTATTATTTATTAATTATTGCATTATTTTCCATACAAACAACTGCAAATCTACTTTTGTCCCACCCTGAGCGTGGCTGAGTGTGTGTCAGGAGAGGGAAGGCATGGAAGGCAACAAGACTAAAGGTGGGAATGGAGTAGGACAGAAGACACTGAACCACAAACTGCAAATCAACTCTTGGATACAACACTGTGCATGTGTGCTTGTGAATTTGATACTTATTTATTGATAGGAGAGAAAGAGAGCGGAAGTCAGTTTTGTAAGAGTGTTGAGTGATCAGAGAACTCTTAAGCCCAGCCCAGACTCACCCCATACTCTTTCCACTACTCTGTACCTGAGCTGGGCTCTAATCTGATCATGATGGGATTAGGTAGCATGAGGGTATTACAGAGAGATACATCAGGATGCAAAGATCCTTTATTCATCTACTGTGAAGAAGGCAACTGGGCAGCTTATAGGAGCAACATTCAGCTCTGTGCATATTTCTTAACTTCTGGTAAGTTTAAGCACGGCATAAAATCGAAGGGCTTTGGGTGGGGCGGGGTGAGCTTGATACAGCTCTAAGCAAAGACATGAAGGGAGAGAGTGTGTCAAACGTGTGTGTCTGGACTGGTGTCAGGAATGAAAACGGAAGAAAACATGAGAGAAACACCCCAAAGTTCCTTAGAGTGCTATGTGAAAAGCAAATAAGTAAAGCTTGATTGTTACAGGGTCACTGCAAACCTTGATTACTAAGTTTATTTAGAAGGAACAGAAACCGGAAAAGCTGCCGTTTGCACTGCCTGTCACTGCCAGACCCAATAAGCAGAGACAAGGATTGAATCTTTGTGGGCACTTTATTCAGGTGACCTGAGAAGATGGTAGGTTTGTACCCTAACAGACTGTCTTAAATTCCGTTTTAAACTGACCCATTTTATAAGGAAAGAAAAGTGTAGGAAAGGGGTTTGGAATTCAGGGAAAAGCTAATCAGATAAAAATTGCAGCATTCTTTCATCTGTGCTCTGGGCAGTGGGCATCTCACCCTAGAGCACAATGGCTCAATACCATCTTGAATTGCTGCAGTCCTCCTGAGGCACAGAGGTGGAACTTCTTATGGTCTCCTGGAATCAGGGTGGGTCATACCTTCTGTTCCGGGAACAATGGCCTTTACATGCATTGATTACTAAGCTTATTAGCTATTACCTGAAACTAAAATTTTTCCAACATTTGAGTCCCCCATCAGAACCCAAATGAGCCCCCTTTTTTTTTTTGTATGTGTGTGTGTGGCTCCACAGAGCAACATTTTCTGGGAAAGGAGTGATTTGGGGCACTGAAAGACTACACAGCAAACAGGTCTTTGCTCCCAGGATGTGCTTCAAAAGTTGGCCGAGGCCCCAGGGGGCGACAGGAGAGTGTGGGGATAAGAGGAACCACAGCCAGAGTCATGGTGGGAATGACTGGCCTCAGTGTGGGGTGGGTGGCTGAGCCGGCTTCCTCCAAGGCGAAAGTGTTTGTTTGTTCCAATGTGAAGCAATGTACTTGCTGGATTTTTGTTTTTGTTTTTTTCATGACTTTGGTTTGGGTGTTCCTTGGTTCTCTAAATTATGTGATTTTCTCATCCTCAACAGCACCCGGGGTGACATTTATGGGCCCACCCCCACTGGAGGAGACAATACTCTTGAACCTCTTGCTTCTTCACTCCCTCTCTTAGTCCATCAACAATAAAATTGTCTGTCTGCTCATCTTTGCAGGGGAAACGAAAAGTCTAGGGTGAAAACAGGAGCATCAGAAAGGCTGACCCAGGAACCTTCTGAATTTAGCTGGAGTTTATGGAGGATCACCTTCTGTAGCTTCCTGCAGCTTCCGCTGCTTTGGGTCCAAGGGGACGCCAATCCTGCTGCTTCCCTACAAAACTGTGCCTTAAAGTATTGCACTGTTGCATTCACTTCTTTCTGCAGCAGAGCAGTTTGTAATTTCAAAAGGGGAAGAAGGACTATCATTGCTTTAAAAAGCAGGGAAGTATTCTGCCTCGCCAAGGAATGGATTGCTTGATACTTTTAGAGGCAAAAATGTGAAACTTCCTCTTATAGCTAACATCAAATCTGATGCTCATTCAGGATTATTCAGCTCCACGGATGCCCTTGAATTCCTAGGAATGCGTGGTCAGGATAAGTTTAGCCCTTGGTGATCTCTGTGACAGACAGGACTGACTTCCCAGGTAGGAAATGATCATACTGGGTCTGATTCTTCCCAAGGTTCTCCAGGGAGAATTGGAGGGCAGATCTCTGGCAGAAACTCTCTAGAGATCGTGACTGTCCTAGGTACCTAAACAAATATTGCACATGAGACATACAATAAACATAGTAATGATTATTTTTCACAGTGCAAATCCCGAGAGCCTTGAAAATCCAACTATTAAGCAGGCAGCTGTGATGAGACTCTTTTGGAGCAGAATTCTTTTAAGTAATGCATCGCACTTATAGTTAGACATGAGCTCCGTCCAAGTCTAGAGCTGCAACTTCAAAATATGTAAATATGCAAAAGAAACATGCAAGAAAAAAATAAGAAGCGTCATCAGGGGAAGATGGAAGTCAAATGTGATTTTTAAATTCTTTAGCATTTATGTGAGGGGTGTCAGAGGAATCCAAGGAAGATAGAACTCCTTCTAAGACAGAACCAGGAATAAGTTCATCGTTGGGGCATTTGAAGGATGCAGAGGATCACCCAGTAAGATGACAGTCGCCTCTTGGTGCATGACAAGGGCTCTTCAGCAGGTGGCCTGAGAACAGGGACATAGGGAGTCCAGGTGAACCTGCGTCACAGTCGTAGATGTGTCCGCATGGCTTCTTGGGCTCCCAGGTCTAGTACCTAGTTACTCTTTTGGGGGCACTTTTCACCAAAACATTATTCACATTATCTTCTTTAACTTTCCCCATAACCCTAAAAAAGAAGGTATTAGTTGATTCATTTTAGGAATAGAATAAGGCCCAGAGAGGTTATGCAACTTATTTAAGGTCACATAGCCAGTTTTGTAGAGCAGGAATTTGAAACTACATCTATTTCATTCTAAAGCACATACGTTTTACACTGCATTGCCCATACCTGCCCCCCCCCCCCAAGAATAATTTGATTAATTCAGATTAGCTTAGGTGCTCACATTATAGACTCTGGATCTAACAGAGCGGGACCCTAGTTAGTGTTGCCAGATGAAATAGAAGATGACCAATTAAATTTAAATTTCAGATACACAACAAATTATTTTTTGGTATAAGCATGTGCCATTAAATATTTGGTATACACTTGTACTAAAAAACTTTGTTGTTGATCTGAAATTCAGGTTTAATTGGGTGTTCTGGATTTTTACTTAGTAAACCTGACAATCCTAATCTGTGGTTTCTAACTACTTTGAAAGAATTGGGAAGTCCAAAAACACTTGATCTGAGAGAAATTCTCCAGTGTTCCTCTGTGGCTTTGGCAGACCTGGGAAGTATCAGTTACTCGTGGCACACTCTGAGAAAAATACTCCCCTTGGATGCCTGTCAGTGCCTCCCATGGTCCGAAACACCCTTCAGGGAGGCACAAACATTGCCTGTTTACCCCGGGCAGGAGAGCACCCATGGCACAAGAACTGGCTTCAGTGAGCAAGGGACCTGGTGGGGCATTCCTGAGCCCCTGAGGGCTTTGTAAGGTGAAGATCCGCTGATGACTTCTCTATGTTTTGATGGAGAAGGTCGCAGGGCCAAGCTCTCACATTCAAAGTCTTGGTTCAGTTTCTTCTGTTATTTATTCACTCATTTGACATGGCATACCCACTAAATGCCACGCTCCGTTGCATGTTTTGTGATCACAAAAATCAGCAAAACTGAGAAACAGCCTCAGGGGGCATATTCCAGTGGAAGATTAAGACGAAATCCTTAGCATGAGCAGGTAATCCAGGCGTCTGGCCAGGTTCGCCATCCCTGGTTCCAGCTCACAAATTAGTCAATGTGTTTCTATTGAACAAATAGAGAGTTGGAAGGAGAGGCTAAAAATAGCAATTTGGATAAAGAAAATAAGGAAGACTATCTTGGAGGTAAGGATAATATTTTAACATGATTTTAAGAGTAGTAAGAAAAAGTTGCTGAAGTTATACAATATATCTGAGGGATGGGCAATGTGGCAGAAAGAAAGAAAACAGGTTAGCACAAGCCAAAATTGTCAGGGATAATGGAAGCTAAGGATATTAGCATCAATCTATATGGGTGAAGTGAAGAACTCAATGAAAGCAAAGCTCCCAGGCTGTGGGTTATGTAAGGGGTTGGCTCAAGGTGAGAGATTAAGTTTCTTTGGAGCTGTTCAGAATCTACCTTCCCAGGTTAAATGTTATCAACTTTTTTGATAGAAAAGGAGAAAGAAAAAAAATTCTTTAGGTTAGCAACGTGTGTTTTAAATATACCTCTATTAATCGTGTTCTTTGATTTGTACTTGCAGAATGACAAGGTGCATTTCTACAGCTAAAACGAAAATCTGGGAAAACCACAGTGGACAGGTTTTCCTGTCCATGATTTCATGGATTTGCATAGGAGAAAATGTTGAGGATTTCTGAGAAATGTGTAACTGGAGAACTTCATGTCTGGATATGAAGTTAAATCACACATTTACTACTTAATCACCCTGCACTGAGTTTCCTGTTTGTGTGGGTGTGTATTGGGATGTGTTGCATACTTTCCTGGGTGTTGGTGTAGCTGATTCAGAGCTATCTCTGCCCAGGCAACTACATTTTTACCCCTTGGAACTAGGACAGAAGTCTCTGGATCATGTGAGGATTAAATAAAATAAAGACTATAAAGAACAAAGGCCATAAAAATGGGTCAACAAACATTCAGAGTCAGGTTATTTTACAGCTGGGTGGAAAAACACGTACAGCTTAAAGAATACATCAGTGCTGTAAAGACTGCATCTAGTGGAACTGGGGATCACAAAAGGAAGTGGACCTTTCGAATAAATAGGACATTTCTAGCTTTCACCTAGAAAGCTAGAGGCAGATGTACTGGAACAACATATCTACCTAGACTTTTGAAATCTATCAGTTGTCAGTTTGTCTTCCAATCTATTGAGTGTCCCCATCACTTTATACCATATTTTCTTTAGAATTCCTTTAAAAGATGACAACTTCTTTTCTATTGTGTCAACATGAAATACTTAAGCTTCTTTATCCAGGGGTTTTCCCTTCCCAGTGTACAGTGACGGTGTAATAACAATGGTCTTCATTCCCGAAGGCTCTTTTTTTCCCTATCATTGTCTGAGGAGCCTGAAGGACAGACACCAGCTACCCAAGGACGTCAGAATGAGTGACAATACCACTTTGGTACCTCCAGCTTCGAATCAGGGTCCCACCACTCTTCGCAAAGGGCCCCCCAAGTTCAAGCAGAGGCAGACTCGCCAATTCAAGAGCAAGCCTCCTACGAAAGGTGTGAAAGGGTAAGACCAAGGTGAAAAACAAGGTTTTCTATTGTTTCTTTTCTCCCATAAGACTGTTTAAATTCTGAGATTTAATGCTCACACGATTAAGTAGATTTATAAAAATTTCCACTCCAATCTTCTATTTTCCTCTGTACCACAATCTTTGCTGAATCATGTATTTAGCCCTGGAATGCTTTCTCCCTCAGCTCCCAGGTCTAAGGCCAAATACAACATGGCAAGTGGAGCCTTTCACAGTAACCTTCCACTTGACCTTCCAGACTGTTCTTGACCACTCCCTTTCACCAATGTACCCATGCTTTAACCGGGAACCCAGAGCCACTGGCCATTTCCAGAACTCACAGTTTATTTTTACGGCTTCAATCTTACGTGTTAAGTTCTTTGTTCTTCTCTTTCTCTCCTTGGCAATGTCTTATTTGCTTTTCTAAGACTTGCTCAATAAGTTAATTTCTTTTTGAAGACATTACTGACTCCCATTAATTAATTCCATGTTCACATTTTGTACATTCAGTTATCATAACTTATACTATTTTATATTACATTTATTTATTTTTATTCATTGAGACTGAGCTCCCTCAGAGAAAATTTGTTTTTTCCCTTAATTCCCGGCGCCTAACGCAGTGTCTGGCATGTAGTAGATGCCTAATAAACAAAGGAATGGATTAATCACTTTAATGCCTTCAATGTCGCTTTCTCATTCCAGTTTCTATTTTTAAAAAGTGAAATTGACTAAATTGCCCCATTGGTAATTCTTTCTGGCTCTCAATTGTCTTACCTTAACTTTTTACAGGGGAAAAATATCTCTCCACTGGGACACACTGTTTAAAACCTGCCTGAGTGCATTTGCTTTACCTTAATACAATGTAAACATCAGGAGTGTCTCAAATACAAAAGCTTAAACCTCCTTTTCTTCCCTCTTGAGTCAGGAAATTCTCCATGTGAGTCATTCCAGGTTCCTTTTGCTCTGATCTCAGCTCATTTCTCTCTCTCTGTCTCTTTTTTTTTCCCCCCATAGGTTTGGAGATGACATTCCAGGCATGGAAGGGCTAGGGACAGGTGAGCTACCCAAAGACTTACAGGAGGACATTGCACTTGAAGTTTTATCTCTTTATCTGCTTCAGGCCTTAAGGGGCAGTTGAAAGTTACTGAAAAAAAACAAAACAAAAACAAAAACAAAAAAACAAAACCAAAGGCAAGCAGATCTTTTGAGACCTAAAAAATATGAGGTTTCAATTTGACCTCCTTAGAAAGTATGTGCATGCTGAGAGGCAAACACCGAATGAAATCAGGCAAGGCACAATGTTTAATGCATCTTCTTGTTTTAAACCACTCTTGAGAGAATATAATGGTGAATTGCAGACTTCCATGGTGGAAAGGTTCTCGGTTAGTCTAGACCAACTTCTTTATTTTTCAGAAGAGAACTGTGAGACATAGAGGAATTAAGAGACAATCTGAGGCCAGGAGTGAGGTACTGGAAACAGGGCGGGGCCGAGAGAGCCTTTTACTCCCCCAGGCCAACCACTCCCGCACTTACTTCCTCTTTTTACTCTCACTTTGGCACCCAGAACAGGGCCCTGCACACTGAATGCATCTAATACAACATTTTTTCATTGCTTAGAATGTTTGTCTTTTGCATAATGAATGCATATTACTGCATATTCCTTTTAGAAAATTAATTGGCTTTATTTTTCTTAAAATTTTATTTATTTATTTATTTATTTATTTATTTATTTATTTTTGGGGAGGGGAAGGGAGGGAGGAAGAGAGAGAGAGAAACTTCAATGTGTGGTTGCATCTCGTGTGGCCCCCACTGTGGACCTGGCCTGCAACCCAGGCATGTGCCCTGACTGGGAATCAAACCTGCGACCCTTTGGTTCACAGACTGAGCTCAATCCACTGAGCTATGCCACCAGGCTAATTGGCTTTATTTTTTAAAATAGTTTTCGGTTTACAGAGAAATTAAGTAGAAAGGTACAGAGTTCCTATATACTTCTCTGTCACCTTCCTCCCCATGTACAAAGTCTCCCTTATTATTAATACTTGCATTTGTGTGGTGTATGTGTTACAATTAATGAATCAATAGCAATACATCACTGTTAACTAAAGTCCGTAGCTTACATCAGGGTTCATTCTCTGGGTTGTTGTCCAGTTCTATGGCTTTTGAAAAATGCACAAGTCATGTGTCCACCTTTCCAGGTTCATACAGAATAGTTTCACTGTCTCCCAAATCCCCTGTGCTCTATCTGCCCATCCCCCAGGTAGTCCTAACAGCCATTAATTTTATACTGTCTTTATAGTTTTGACTTTCCAGATTGTCATACAGGTAGAATCATACAGAATGTAGCTTTTGCAGACTTCTTTCAGTTAGCAGTATTCTTTCAGTTAAGGTTCCTCCATGTCTTCATGCAACTTGATAGCTCACTTTTTATCGCTGAATAAGATTTCATTGTATGGTTGTAGTAGAGTTTATTTACCCTATGGAAAGACATTCTGGCTGCTTACAAGTTTTGGCAATGATGAATAAAGCTGTTGAAACATGCTTGTGCAGGTTTTTGTGTGGACCTAAGTTTTCAATTCATCTAATACACTTCTTTAAAAAGTTGAATTTATTGGTG
The DNA here is from genome assembly GCA_004024845.1 of Tonatia bakeri. NCBI lineage: Eukaryota > Metazoa > Chordata > Mammalia > Chiroptera > Phyllostomidae > Tonatia > Tonatia bakeri. Next base: position 64,909 of record PVIA01008217.1, read on the forward strand.
ACATGTGTTAACAAAACCATACATGTTTCAAGTGTACAACTCAATACAGTCCACTTTTGATGAATCCTGGCACTCAGAGCAATCAGTGTCCTTACCAGGCGATTCTCAGGGTGTTTGCTTTAAGCAGTCAAATGGCACGTCGGGAATCTCAAGTAAATTTTCTAGCTACTTTATAAAGCTCATGTGTTATTTTTCTAAATCGGCTGCTTCTATATTTTGGCCAGATGCATTTAAGGTCAGCAAATCTACTCTGGAAGATACGCTCCACTCTGCTAACATATTTGGAATAATAGAAAGAGGTTTATACTAGAAGGAATGAGGTCTTTGCGTTGGTTCTAGTCCTATTTCTACAACTTGCAATTTTTTTTACTAGGAGTTTATTTATCCTTTCTGGGTATCAGTGAACTTTTCTATAACCTGGAGATAATACCGTCTTATGGCCTGATGCAGGGCACTGGATTAGAGGATGCCTGGAGATCATTTCTCAATACGCAGTTGGGTGGAGGCATTTCACGATGTAAAGGAGCTGAAGAAGGAGTCGGGGAAGCCCAACAAACTGATCTGGATTGGGAGGGGGTAGGGGGGTAGGGAGGGACCTTAGGAATTTAAAATGCTCTAATTTCTCATTTTAACTCTTGGCTTTACTAGAATTCTACTTCTGATCCCTCCTTAGTGGTTGTGCTTTCGGGAGATCCTGGGGAGTCATCCTGGGGATGCACCCCCGTAAGGTAGCCCTGGTCAACAACCTTGAGTCACCTCCCCAAAGAGGATGCAGAATAGAACCAACAAAGACACCTGGAGGGGGCTGCTCCGGAGGCATCAGAGCCCTCAGAGGATTATCTGAGCAATTGGTCTGATCCTCTGGGCTTCAAGGCTGCTCTGGATAACTTCAGTCACCTGGACAATGAAGAGAGGTGCGAGGTGTCTTCTGCTGAAGAGTGTCTGCAGAAGAGGCTCTCCTGGCTGAGGTTGGCTTATAAATTCTTCTTCCTTCTCTTGCAGATATCACGGTGATCTGCCCCTGGGAGGCATTCAGCCACCTGGAATTGCATGAGCTGGCTCAGTTTGGGATCATCTGAGGCACCAGGGGTTCTGCCACCCTCAGCTGCATCTGCTGTAACTTTGATTGCTTTTGCCCTGTTGATTTTGCCCTATTGAGTCTTGAAACTCAGTCTTGTTCGGAAGTGGTTTCTTTGACTTACAGTCATTTCCTGTAACTACTGGGAGTTCTCTGAATGTCAAACTCTCCCATACAGTACAGTTTAGCTCAGAAGAATGGGTGAAAATCAACTTTAGTTAGGGCATTTTAAACTTGACCACCTTTTCCTATCAGCTGGTGAGAAGTAATAAATATTGCTCTAAATTTTGTTTATTCCTTAAGTTGTTCAAATCTGTTTTTTTGCTAGGCATTCTTTATGATTAGTAGTAGGCTTTAAAAATAACATGTCACTCTGTTCTTTTCTCATTTAATAAATAAAATATTTACCTTGACTTTTACGATGAAATTGTATTAAATGCTATATGCAAATATCTGATGCCCTGTTCTAAAAAAAAATAAACATAGAGGGCACATTCATACAGGAAATAACCACAGTGTATGTGAAAGACCATAGGATTAAGAGTCAAGTTTGGATTCTTCTATGGAACTTCGTAAAGCATACACTTCCTGGGTCTAAATTTTTTGAACTTGGCTGACCCTGAAGTCCTGTGCAGGGTTAAATGTACAGCTCTGGGGTAGTAGAAGACTGGAGATTTGAAGTCAGGACTGACAGTGTGACCTTTTTAGTGCCTGATTCAGTTGATTGAAAAGATTTGCATACTATAAAGTTTAGACTCAGAGGCACGGGATAGGTAGTTGAGCCTTCAAAGTAAAGTGGCAGTTTGCTTCACCCCCAGAGTTGTGTGAAATGTCGTGTGCACATAGGTATCTTTCCCCAGTACTTCCAGAGCAGTTGTGCAATTCAGATGCTGCCTCTGCCTGCCTGGATGCTGTGGGTACCAGCTGTATTAATTGCTTCATTTCAGTTTTGTAATCTGTGGTAAAGAATGGAGCAAATTAACTGAAAAGAGACACAGGGTAGAGAGAAAAGAAATTTGGGTTCTAATCCTGGCTTTACTAGTAAATTGCTCTGCAATTTTGGGGCCAAGATTCTACCCTTTGAATCTTCCAGTCTGCCTGAATTTGAAAATCTAAGGTTCATGGTAGCAATACATTCTGTGACTGAGGTCCTCAGAGTCTGAACATGGGAATTAGAGGCTCAGTGCTCAAGAAAATCTCTTTTGCTGCAGGCTCTGTATTAACTGTTTTGCTCAAATGACCTAGTTACCTTCTGGCCAGAAAACTTGATGCCCACAGAACACGTCTGAATTGGTAGGGGTTAAGGAGGCTGAGGAATTCTGACCAGGGGAATTTAAAATGTTCCTATTTCTCATTTTGGTGCTTGGCCTGACTAGAATTCCACTTCTGTTCACTCTTTAGTTGAAAAATGTTCAAAAGAAAAAGCAAGGTATAAATTCCGAAGTGGAACCGTGACTTGCAAGGTGGGTGGTGGTCAGGTGCGTTCCCCCTTCAGCAGGGACTCCTCCTTCCGCCACACGCCTGGGTTCAGCCAGCAGCCCCACTGGGCAGCCAGAGCTTTAGCCCGGTGTGCCTCTCAGTCAGGGAGGTCTGGGATCTTCAGCTGGGTGACTCTGGTCTGCGTGTGGCTTACTTTGCAAATGTTTCTCTGAACATGAAGCACAAGCTTTGACAAAACAGAATGCACCCAGAGGAACATCTCCAATAGCCAAGATGGAAAAAGATACAGGAAACACGCTGCATAAGGAACTGTGGAAGGAACTGGTAATATTTAACTTAGAGAAGAAAAATAATAATTTCTACTAAATATTTGAAAAGTTGTAATGAACAGGATGAAGCAGATCTATTTCATGTAGGATTCTAGCATCTAGTTATAAATTAGAATATATATAACTTAATGCTCATCCAAATTCTACATTTCTATGCTTTCTTTTCCTGAATTCTACCATTTCTCTATTTCAAATAAGGAACAAGAAAATCTTTCAATAAACAGCACATATGAAAGAGATAAAGGTAAATTATTGTCTCCATCAAAGTCCTGGTGGCAGAGATGCATACTTAGACTAATTGAGGGAGTTTTAACAAAGGAACTATTTACAAAGGCTTGGGAAGGGCTAAGGAGTATCTGAAAGGTACCTCAGTTACACGTGATCCATGGAGGACCAATATGGGGACTGGCTGAGGGAAGGGAGAGGGTAAGGCTGGGTGGAGGTGGGAAAAGGAAGAAAAAGTGGAAACTGTAATAGCACAAAGAATCAATAATAATAATAATAATAATAATAATAATAATAATAAATAAAAGTACTTCAGCAACTAGGAGCTACAATATTACTAACCCAAAGCCTGAAGGAAGTCCTCAAGTCTGCTCTAACTTTAAAAGTCCCCCTGAGATGGCTATATTTTCTATAAAAGTCCCCCTGAGGTGGCTATATTTTCCAGTAGAGATGCAACCAACCCACAGTGACACTATGCGTACTTAGGGAGGAGTCAGGATAATATGTATCCCTAGCATTGTTCTTCCCCCATTCTCTATTCACCTGTTGATGCCTTCCACTCAATAAACCCCTTTGAAAGTCAGAAGGCAGAGGAGCCCAGTGGTGTGGTCAGCCAAGTTCACCTCCAACAGCGAAGATCAGGTGGAGAATGGTGCAGAGTGGATGTGGAGGGGCAGAGGGGAAACATCCAGCTCAGCAACTGTACTGGTGAACAGATGGTATTCATTAGCCAGTAGTTTTTTGAGTTGGGAAATAACACAGACATGCGATTCTGATGCAAATCACTGGAGCTGAGGAAGTACAGTGTTTAATAAGAACACAATGAACATAAGAGAATAATCGCAGAAGGAAGTTACCATAGAATTTAAGGGTTTGGAGGATTCTTTGAAATCATCTGACACTTTCCTGATAACAAGAACCATTGAAGTTCTCTTGTGAAAAACATAAAAATTGAGCCCCACTCCAGATTTTCTGAATAAGAATCTCCAAAGGAGAGACCTTAGAATCTGTGTTTTTAATAAGGGCCTTTGGTGATTTTCAAATTTGTGCCAGTTTGAAAATACTGATGTGGTCCAAACCCACATTTGAAACATTGGAAATTAGTTAATTCTTAACTTGCTACCATCCAGTGACTGATTTAACTCATTCTACTTGCCCCAATAACATACGTAGTCGGTGGGCAACAGCGACTAGCATTCATGTGTTCTGGCTCGCACTCAGTTTTAGCTGTCTAATGAAATAGACACGCCTCACTGCTGCAGACCTAACCCAGTTACAGCTTCTGCAATTGCAGAACATGTCAGAGAATTCAGAATGTGAGTGTTGAGCTGAAGCAATTTCAGAAAGTATAAGGCCAAGACATTATTTCCAGGAATCCCCTTTTGTTATTGCCTTGCATGGTCACCCTTCCTCCGAAGCTCATGTCACCCATGTCCTCATCAGGAGTAAGGGGTCCAGGGAAGGAGAGATTTGTGTCGGCAGGTAGAGGCAGTGCCTCCTTGCACTTACCCACTGCCCTTTCCTGTTTGTTTGCATCACTGGGTAAAGTTGGGGTTCTGGTGATGTAGGCTCCAGCCCCCACACTAAAGCTCAGGAGCATTATATGCAGAGCAGAAAAGAATATAAAAGGAGAAAATGCTTCTCTGGAGGGTGCCACTTTAGGCAAATATACACAGTTGTTATTAAACAATTGCCACTGTGCTCTTGACTCTACTTACTTTCTTTGTACAATGAGAAAAGCAAGAATCACCAAAGCAGAGCATTGGCTCCATAACTAAAAAGTGAAGGGAGAACAGACATAGACAAGAATAATCAGTAAGACCCAATTTAGCACAAGAAGAACTATCACACGAGGCTGCACAACACAAGTACTAATGTTATAACATTATGAGAACCGAGCTAATGTGACACTGAATTGTTTAAAGAGAGAAACAGAAGAGGACTTAGGTTTTATACAAGGCTAAAGGGAAAGGCTTATTTGCCCACAAAAGTTGCATGTGTGCATGAACTACAACAGTGCTTTGTGCAATTTTAAATGAGTCCTTTGACCTTCTTGAGGGCAGAGTCAGACTATGAACCCTGAAGTGCAAAAGCAAGAATGATAAACTAATTGTCTACATCAGTCACACCATCTCCTTGTGGCGAAACATTCAGGCGGCCTGGGTTCTGCCTGGTGTGGCTACACAGCACCTCTTAGATAATTGGCTAATGATTCTTTATCATCTTTGGGCTCAATGTTGGAGAATAAAGCAAGGATTTTGGATTAAATGAACACTAAGGTCCCTTTCAGTTTAAAATTCTAAGAATCAAGTAATGTATGCCTATTTCAAACATGAACAAACTGTTATTTTCATGTCCAGGAGTCCTAGGGCTCTGAGCCTCAGTTTCCAGATCTTTTCAGAATATGTTTTTAACCATTGTCCTTCCACTTTTCTCCAGTCTGGTGACAAAATCAAGTCATGTACAGTGCTGCCACCTGCTGCAATGAATGAACACTTCACGAACACTTAGAAGACATAAATTCATCGAGCTAATTCTGATTTTGTTCCCCCTCACTGACCAATTTAAGCTGTTATACTACTTGGTTACCTGTAGTTATTATGTGCGTGCTTATGCATGCATAAGATAAACGTTAAAGAGTATTGAAGTGAACACATTACAAGGTAAGTCTCATTTCCACCCAATGCTTCCTGGCCCATTCCATTCACAACCAATCCCTCTTATCAGCTTGTTGTGCCTACTTCCAGGGACAATCTGTGCACAGCCATATTTGTGTGTATGTATTATTACTCTTGGCTGTGTACTCCATCTGGCATGGAGTCAGGCAGGGAGTAAGCACTCAGTAGGTATTGAATGAATGAATAAAGAATTAATTAAAAGACTCTGGCCCTAGCATTCCTATCTTAGCCTAAAGGTGTTTATGTTGGCCTTGTATTCAGGAGCACTCACTTGTCAAAACTGGCAAAACCCTATGATGACCTAGATGTTTGTAGGTTCAGCTTTTGTAAGCTCGGCTGAAATGTCTACACACATTCTTCCTCTTCCTAAAAGTAAAGAAACTCGACATACTTACTTTGATTGCATATTTTTCACTGGTTTAGTAGAATTCTATTGCTCCATATTTTTAAGAATCCTCATATAGCAAATGAATCATTTTCTATTAGATACCACAGAGATTTAGAGCATATTAGCACCTGTTTTTAGCTATAGTATATAACACTGTCTAGAGGGACAGATAAGGCACTGAGGGTAATTCACAAAGTTTCTGGTTTTGTCCTTTATGTTTCCGTTGCTCAGTCCTTTTATTAATACCTCTGGACACGCTTAGGGAAACACCACAGGGACCAGCTCTGTCTCACACTCAGAGTCTGATGTGGCCAATGGCCTCAATACTGTAGTCATTCTTGTTTTTAATTACGTGGTTCTGTGTATCTGCCCTTTGACATGGGGCTGTCTCATTTGACTGATAATGCCCAGATTCTTCTGGAATCACAGAGAAAAAGCTGAGGGTGGGCCATGCATGAACACCTGGGGGATGACCAAGTCCTGGTTAAAACTTTAGCTCCTGCTATGGATTTTCTCACATTTTTCATAGCAAACATGCAGCAACCCCTCCAAAATGTCAAACAAACAAACAAACAAAAATAAATAGTATGTATGGATACCCAAATAAAATATACACATATGTATATATAAATCTGTACATTTATATATTATATATAAACTACATATACATATGTGTATATATACAATATATACATATGCATTATATATACACAAATACAGATACATAGTATGCATGTGTATTTGTGTGTGTGTGTTCTCAGATGAGGCAGTAGAAAAAAATGTTGTATAAGGGAAAGAAGAAATTAATGTTTAATTAACACCTCCTATGTGCCTGATGATTTAGATGAATCCCATTGAATCCTGAGAATAACAATGCAACATATGCATTATTAATACTGTTTTACATTACAGAAGAATAAGACAGTGAGGTTAAAATAGCAGAGCTATGACTAAAATGCTGGCCTTTTAACAGGGATTGTAGAGTTCTTGTCATTACACCCACTATTTGAGTAAGAGTAGAAGAACTTAAACCTAGTTAAAACATAAAGTGTAAATTAGCAGTTCCATGGAAATGCAAAAAGTTGCAATATTTGGAGGTATTCTGGGAATAAGATATACATAACCGTAGTTAAAACATATTCAATCATGTGATGACATTTCTGTTGGAAGTCTAGAAGAATTTATGTAAATTTAATAAACATTTTTAATATCAATGGTTTTTGAAACTGCATGTTGAGTTGAATTGTATCCTCCCCCAAAAGCTATGTTGAAGTCCCAGCCCCTAGTAGCTATGAATGTGACCTTATTTGGAAATAGGATCGGGTGACTTTTAAATAAAGGAGAATATCCTCAATAATCTGAATGGGCCTGATGCAGTAAGTTGTGAGGCCTTAAGAGCAGAACTGAGTTTCCATGAAGAGGGAACTCAGCGTGTGCACCACACCTTCAGCTCCTGCCGGAACCTCCAGGCTAACCTTCTGGCGCCTGCCCTAACTATTTCAGACTTGCCTGACCTGTCCCCACAGCTGCATAGGTCAATTTTTGCAATGATATTTTTTAGCATGTTTATATCCTGCTCTTGCAGTTGCTCTATGGGATTGTGGACTGCTGTAGAAATGAAAGTGCCTGGTACAAGGTTTGGTTGATGACAAGTATCCCAGGGACCTCAGAAATCACTGGGGGTGGGGGGTACGTGGAGTAGTGGGGGGCAGACTCAACGTCCCACAGGGGAAGTGCAGACGCAAACCAGAGTAGTGTGGCTCTGTGATGGTCATTTTGAAAATAGGCTGCTGTGACTGTTGCAATGCAGTCACGTGCTGGTGCTGGAGGGATGCAGTAAATGTTCAAAGGCTGGGGAGAGCTAAGCCTGGTCTCTGGGTGTTACCTAGGGTCCTCCTGAACTTTTCCTCAAACTACTCCCCTTAGTGCTTTTTTGTTTTGTAAGTTCTGCCAGCAAAATTAGGAGAATTAAAAAGAAAAAAAATAAAGCCAAATATTCGTGGGACTGGTCTTGGACTGCCATCTTGTGGACATTTTGCTTCCTGTTGTAATGCTGACAAAAAATACACAAATAAATATACACACGCATTCTTAAGAAACGTTAAAGCTGGAAGAGACTTTGGATTACTCACCTCATGCCCTCATGTTACAGAAGAAACAACTTGCGGCCGAAAGGCTGAAATGACCGGTCACTCGTGATATTTTCACTTCGCCCATCTGATGGGCCATTTGATGCATCAGCTACCAGGTCCTTCCATGCTCAGTAGTGGGGTAAGACGGTGTAAGTCCCAGCTTAGGCATCTGTAAGATTTGGGGTGAGAATATAGAGAGGATGAAGTTCAGAGATGGGATGAGGCTGAGGGAGAGTTCTTAGTAGATTGTCTTATTAAAACAAGTATTATAAAGTCAGTATAAAAATACATATTTAATAAAATTAAAGAGCTTATTACAAATAGCAAAATGTCTGTTTCCCACTTCCCAGAGGTAACTTTTTATCTGATTCTGTTTTTTATTGCCTCACTATTTATAACTTTAAATAATAGGCTTTACCTTCATTTAGTTAATATTTATTTATAATAAATATGTGTATTTGTAAATGCTTATAGAGTCCCTGTTATAAAAGATGAGCTCTGACGTATACCACTGGGTACTGTCTCTACCGATTCTCACTACCTAAACTCATTATTTTTACAATCTCCTCTTGATTGTCACTATAGTTTCAGTAGATGAACTGATATTTCTTCTTCCATCACCTTTAGTCATTATCTTTTACCTCCGCTTGTTTAGGATGAGGCCGGTAGTGCCTTTACCTCTTCCTCCCTGCCCCACCTGCCGTCAGCTATGTCTTCACATTCTCAGGGTCTTAAGCATCAGCATTCTGTGCACTATATAGATCTTTTATATTTTTCCTATAAAATTGATTCTAAAAGCAAAACTAATCTACAACAGTTACATTACAATGACTATATACTTTTTTTTCCCCAAAGCAAGGCCAAGTTGTGTGCTCAGAAAACATTTCCTAGTCTATCCATTCAATGTCCACCTTTCTGGGCTGCTCAGTGGAACATCTTTCCATCATCAAGGTCAAAAGAAATCTCTTTTCTCAATGTCATTAATTACTTAAAAGTCTTGTAAAGTTTTTATTTTGTTAACTTGTTTATTTCTGTCATTTTTCCAATAGTCATTTTCTTTCTTCTTCTTCCTCTTCCTCTTCCCCTTCTTCTCCTTCTCCTTCTCCTTCTTCTTCTTCTTCTTCTTCCTCTTCTTCCTTCTTCTTCTTCTTCCTCTTCCTCCTCTTCTTCTTCTTCTTCTTCTTCTTCTTCTTCTTCTTCTTCTTCTTCCTCTTCTTCCTTCTTCTTCTTCTTCCTCTTCCTCCCCTCCTCCTCCTCCTCCTCCTCCTCCTCC